>NQII01009070.1:30350-83066 GCA_002778355.1 Clitarchus hookeri
CAAGCTCCCGTCTTCAGCCGCGAAGTTCTTACGATTTTTTCTGTGATTTTTGGAGGTCAAGGTCAAGGTCTGGAGGTCAAGGTCAAGGTCATATTATTTTCCTTGTGCATATCACATTATTGATCAAAGATCAAGGTCAATGTGTCAAATTCATATTTTCCTTGTGCATATCTTATCAGTGATCAAAGGTCAAGGTCAAATAATTTTCCCACTTGGATCTTCCTGTGATTTTTGGAGGTCAAGGTTAAATTATTTTCCTACATGAATACCATGTCAGTCATTAAAGGTCAAGGTCAAATACTATAACGACATCCAAGATGACCATCGATTTCCACATGATTTTTGGACATGGCTGCCAGGGAATGATTTCCCTGTGATTTTTGGAGGTTAAGGTCTAATTATTATTTTCCTACTTGAATACTATGTCAGTGATGAAAGGTCACAGTCAAATATATCCCTCCATGCATACCATGTCGCTACTCAAAGGTTAAGGTCAAATATTTGTACCAGTCAGCAGGGAGGCATCAGCATTAGCTTCGTTATGTCTAAGGCTAAAATAATATTACTATGATGACATCCAAGATGGCCATCGTCTCAAGAACCCTTTAATAAGCATGGATATAATAAATGCATATCGTTAAAATAATACTGTGACCTCATCCAAGATGGCCGCCATTTCAAGAAACCTTCGAAAGAGAACTGAGTTCGTGCCTTGGAGCTATACAAAAATGTTAATTCTCATTCGGACATTGACCAAATCTGATAATTTGCTTTTCCTAGTGATGGACGTGAACCTAATATTACCATTGATATGATAAATGAATAATGTTAAAATAGATTACGCCATCCAAGATGGCCATCGGCTGAACATGTTATGTGTTCTTTCATGTCAACATAGAAATGAGATACTCCATGAGATGCTTTAACAGTGTGAATTAAGTGTAACTCATTTAAGTTGGAAGTAACAGTCATGCACACGGTCGGAACCTATAGTAGCATACGGTAAGGTCTGTTCCCGGAGCTGTTCGCCGCCAATCAGCGAATGGGTATGTCCACATCAAAGGAACCATCACACTGTTTTGACTCTATGTTCTTATCTACTCTGTGCCGTGACTTTATGATTGGCTGCTGTTTGTTTCTGCAATGGACTAAGAGAGCCTACTTCTATAGAGGCACAAGTACTCGATTGACCGATAATTCTTTCTGTTGCACCAGATTAAATTGGTAGTCGTCTCAAGAAACCTTCGATAGAGAACCGAGTTCGTGCCTTGGAACCTACAAAAAATGTTAATTTTTTTCGGACTTTTACGAAATCTGATAATTGGCTTTTCCTAGTGATGGACGTGAACCTTATATTAGCATTGATGTGGTAAATGAATTACATTAAAATAGATGACACCATCCAAGATGGCCATCGGCTGAACATGTCATGTGTTCTTTCATGTCAATATTGTGATGAGATACTCTATGAAACGTTAAATAGCGCTAGACCAGACCTTCCTGCTTAGTACAACAGTCATCCCATCTTGGTTTTCTCATATTCCTTCTAACAACCTTTTACCTAGCAGCCTGGCGGAGACATGTCTCTTGCTCTACCATTCCAATTCCGTTTTTCGGAAGGGATATGTATAGCACTCGCATCTTTCTCAACGATCACTCGTGCACCGGCCGTCCACTGTGCTCTGCATGTGCGCTCAGGGTCAACACCTCATCTCGCTGGCACCTGCTAATGGTCCTCTAATATAAAATTTGGGGTAAGTGTTTCGTCTGCATCGTGGTGGCGAGTATATATATAAAACAAACCTAATATTATTATATTACTGACAAGAGGGATAGACTGTACCTTTCCGAAACGTACAATGCTTTAACAGAGAGTATTTAATGTATCTCGTTTAAGGCCCCCGTCTGCCTGGACCTTTTTCCCACGTCTAGGCCGAGAAGCGCGGGAGCGATAAGGGCGACACCATCGCCGCTAAGCGCACGGCTCTGAACTGATGTGCAGTGTTCTTGTCGTGCTGCGTGTACCTATGGGACTTTCAGTGATGACCATATTATTTTATTAGTGGGAAGTCTTTAGGAAGGTTCAATGCAGCCTCATATAGTAGTTTTGTATGTATCTGATCCGTGCATTTTGAGCTACAGCGCCTTGGAAACGCCGTTTTTAGCGGTTTTGGAGAACTCTGAATTGATGTTTCTAACGTACGTGATATTTTGAACATAATTATTATTTTTAAGTTACAATTTTCTCTATAGGGTTTTGCGAGAAGCATACGTAGCTAACACCTTTGCAATGTCTAATGTATTGACTTTATTAATTTTCACTCACCTGTTCCTTTGCTCACTTTTAGGCTGTGATCTTCCATTAGAAACGTCGTAAGCAACATAATACTTGTTACCTTCTCTTCAGTAGTAATGTCTCTATGATGCCATCTATTTATACATTCTTTAGTCCTTTTTGTTTTCTTTAGGAGGGTTGTCTTTCATTTTTGATGTTGTAACCCACTGGAGTTGCGCTCTACCCATTGCATCACCGCGGCACTCTTGCTATGGTCTGCGAGAGCGTGAAGTTCCATAGCCCTCCGAAGCTATGTTCTGACAGATTTCTCTGTTGGGAGCCGTCGTCGGTGCGTGAACGCAAGGACATGAAGTTGTGCTCTACCCATCACATCACCGAGGCACCCTTACTATGGTATGCGAGAGCGTGTAGTACCGTAGCCCTCCGAAACTATGTTCTGACATATGTCTCTGTTGGGAGCCGTCGTCGGTCCTTGAATGCAAGAACGTGAAGTTGCGCTCTACCCATTGCATCACCATGGCATTCCTGCTATGGAATGTGAGAGCGTGGTGTCCCGTAGCTCCCGTAGCTATATCCTGGCTGGCATCTCTGTTGGGGGCCTCCATCGTCGATGCGTGAATGCGAGAGCGTGAAGTACCTTGGTAGTGATTATGTTCGATACTATGGGCAGAAGATGGTTGCGTACATCCAGTTCTAAAGAGACACATTTGAAGCGTGTAGAGGCGAAGCCGGGAAATAGTTCGTTGCTACCACACGTGAAATGTGCAGTGGACTCATTAAAATGCCCTAGGTTACAGGTTTCTTTAGGCACCCATACATTTTACAGCAGCTGCAGATATTACTTTCTGATGACTTAGCGAAACGTCTGGAGGTCAGTTTTTAGTTCAGCCGTATGTTGCAGTGTTGTGCTGAAAATGACAACTTCTAAGACTGAATTCTCTTTACGAATCAGGCTACATTCACTATTGCCTAGCTCTTTACAGGCTATGTTCGTCTTGCATACGCTGACGAATATCCACCCGAAATAGTGGATTATCATTGGCGGATCTACAATGTGTGCATCTTGATCTGCTCACGCACCACTTGACTTCTACTACTGGCCATACAATAATACTAATTTTTTAGAAAGTAATTGTTGTCATGTGTTTGAAGCTAACTTCTTGGATATTGCACGCAATACTGATATACATGTGTATCTTCAAATGTCTGCGCCACAAAACGCATCAGCTTCAGAATGAAAGGGTGGAAGAAACGGGAGATACACGAGAAAACGGACCGACCAGGGGTATCGTCCGGCAATACCGCCGGGGATGGAACCCGGTTTGGCAAGATAGGAGGCGAGTAGTGTTACCACTCAACCGAGTGGCCCCTGTTTGGCCAGTGATGGAGCGACATTTTAAAGTGATGCTGTAGGCATCTGTATAAGGACCATCTTTGTGCATTAAGAGCAAATAGCCATGCGGTTGCACTGCGTGGCTTAAAATTATACTTGTTTCCTGCCTGCCCTTGCGCATTCTTTCGTCAGTAATTTCTAGACTGGGTCTCGTTAGACAATTTTTCCTTCACTGAAAAATATTTCGTTTGCACCATTATAATATACCTTGTGGTTTTTTTATAATTTTTGCTAGTACAATGACGTGTTTAGCTGTAAGTGATATAATGCATTCTCGGTTCGAAGAATTTACATTTCTCTCATGAAGATTAGTGTTTATTTTGTTCCTATTTATCACAGATTTGCTACACAGGGCATTTATTCAATGTATAACTAACACAGATTCGCATCTTAAACTTTATTCACTTACAAGGCTTGTTAAGGGTTCAAACGAAAGTTCGTGGTCGAAAGACAACACCAAGTTACATTAACCGCCAAAATCACATAACGTGGTGTTATATAGCTGTACATTTGTCTGTTTTCGTATATTAAACACTCCTGGCTTTCAGATTACACTACATGAATAAAAGCTTAATACAGTAGGTATTTGGGAATGATGATATGAGATTCGGTACATTCAGGCGTTAATGAAATCCCACGGATCTTGCGTAAGAATATTTTTGAGACAAACTTGCTGCTAGAAAGGTATTATAATATAAAGCGGGGAAAATGTATAGTCTCCTATACTACTTCATACGATACGCGTTTTACAGGTAAGTGCCCTCATGAGATGGCACTTTATGACTTAGTTCCACAACGCATGATACCTTACATTTACGGCACACTAGTAAAAAATTATACCGAAAATTGTATACTTTGTAGGAAACGATTACAACGCACACGAAGGGAAATTCCAGATTTTTAAATGTTATTAAATATTAGGCTTATAAAGAATTTGTAGAATACTTTTCAGTTTCACAATATTTATTCATTTATGTTTGCTGCAGTGATATAATTCAAAAGTTTAGCCTTCATGCAACAGACATTGCCTAGTAATATTTATTTTTTTTGGTTATAAAAAAGGATACCAATTCAATTTAATTTTAATATCACCTTCTCTTTTGTCAGCATGGCTGGACACTTAGTTCTTTTTTTCGAATTGTTAAAGCATGCTCCAACTAAGTCGTAATATTTTTTCGTTAGTTTTCGGCACTGATATGCCTACTAGATTTTATATCATTAGTCCTGTTTGAATATGATACCTAATATATTTAATTATACTAAACATGTCTTAAACTTTAATGAAATACGTTAAAATTATTTCTACCCTTATACAGTTTAATTAAACTTCGTTTAGTAAAATCAAAAAAACGCGTGGAAACACGGGGACCGTATGGTTATCCGTCACGTTATTTCAGGCTTTGTCTTGGAGACCAGAGATCAAGCTGTATTCATTTGGCATGATCGTGCAGAAACAAAATGAGTTTAAATAGAAAATTTCATCGGCAATATAACAATTTCCCTTGTGCAAAATTTGAAAGGCTATTTTGACAATAGAACTGCCAAAATCATATAACGTGGAATAAAGAAAAACATACTGTTTTCATAAACAAGCACTTTGAAACTGTGGTACGGTATCCAAAAAACGAGTTTTAATGCAACATTTAATTGCCAATCGCCTCTTTAGGATTACATGTTTCTTTGCGGTACGATTAACTAAAAAACAAAGAATATCGAGCACGTTTGTTTGCTTATTCATTGTTGAGTTTCTGTTTAATTTCCCTACTCATAATTAAAATCACTGTATCAAATCCTACATAAAATATTTATGTATCACTTGACAACAAATTTATTAATTTTTTTCACTACACATTTTGTTGTTTTTCTGATATTGTTTTGGACTTCCTGCGACACACCAAAAGTCTCTTCAGTGGCATACAGTATATCCAGAAAATACTTAGTTCAACACCTACCACAACTATACTAACCTTTCAAAGATCACACGACAGACGAGACTCCGCGGTGATTCCATAAACATCTCAATCAACCACGAACGTGCTTTAATAGGAAATACTGTTGCTGCAGTGGTTGCCCTCTGGCCTCTATACACTGGAGTTCCCGGACCAGATCCAGTCTCTGGAGAGATAAAGGAATTTTTTTAAAGCGAAGGGCGATAACGAGACGTAAGAAAATTCCTTGGGGTGCTTCCATGTCCTCCTCATTCTGAAGTGCCACTGTCAGCGTATCGTTTCCTCTACGCGAGCATTTCATAGGATTGTGACTACATATGGCAGTCAGCTACACTTGCACAGGCTTGCAACCACGATCAACAAGCGAGCTGTGCCAATGTCAAAAATAATTATTTACGTAAACGTTTATCCTTTAATCAGAATTTTCTGATTCATATCGAGGGGTAGCTAGACGTCACAAAAACTATCTTTTTGCTATATGTCTACATTTTTTCGGTGTGGGCGGGACCAGGTCCACAATCATGTTGGTCTCATACCTTCACCAATCTTGTCTCCGCATTGTGTGGGCTTGACGTCCTAGCAATATGTGCACTGCGCTACTCATCTGTAGAATCCTGACTTTCGTATCAGAACGACCGTAGTTTCGGACATTGGCCTCCTCTCTACATAGACCCCGCGGGTGGGCAACGTCGCCTCTCAAGGTGAGTTATCTACCGAGGAAAGCACACCGACCACTTGTCGTCGGTGTCCAGGGTCGCCGGGACACTCGTTCACGTGGCACCACATTCCTGCCGCTATATCGTGTGCTATTCAGGTGGGTACACACCACGACGGTGCCCTTCCCTAGCTATTCCGTCAGTGAGCAAAAATATTTGGCTGATTGAAGATATCTGGGCGACTCCTGACATCAAGATCTTGAGAGCAGATGAATGTGAATCAAGGGGAGTATGGAGCAGCGCAGGATTGCAAAGGCAGGGGAAACGGGAGATCTCCAAGTAAAACACCAGACCTGTGGCGTCTTCCGGCACGATTTCCACGTGTGAGTCGGCTGGGGATTGAACTTGGTTCGCCTTTGCGAGAGGCGAGCAGGCTACCACTCAGCCACCACGGCCCCCTGGCAACATCGTGTTAAGTCTGGACCACTCCAGTTACATTGATCAAATATTTAACAATATATGTACGTTTTAAGTATCAAATAATGCTTACAAATCGCTAAAGATGAATGAAACTCCGTGATTTTCAGTTATCGACTCTCTGCTCAGAAATTGAGTTCATACTGTATGTTGGAAGCGAAGTACCAACTTACAGGTCTTCTCACCGCGTGAGCTTGGCGCCTTGGCGTGCATGACCCTCTAACTCCCTCCGCTTTGAAGCCATTTTGACTCAAATTCCGAAGTAATGAAAGGTTTTTTGAAATCACTTTCATGTCTATAATTTTGTAACTGTGTACGTGTGTATCCTATCTTAAAACCTTTCCAACCCGTTATCCGAAATTCATTTAACTCAGTACACGTAAAGTATTTAGTTAGGACCTCTTTTTTTATTGTTTCGGTCCACGCAATGTACTTATAAAACTAGATGCCTTTTTTAATTTATAGGTCAATTAATTTCGCGGCTTTAGTTTACCACTTTAAAAACAAATTTCGTATTATGGTAGTTCATTATGTACCTACATATTAAACTGACAGTGTTATATATTTATTCGTCCGTCGTTTTGGGAGATAACACCACCAGAATAAACAATGCTTTAATAACAAATCTCGGGAAATATTGAACAGATTACTGCAAAATTTGACAGGTAACTAAATCTATGGTATGTCATGTGTACACATGCAATTAAAATAGTTAAGACAATTATTTTCATAATTGCAACTATATAAATATTTTAGGTTAATTTTATATACATATGGTAAATTTACGATACCATGTAAAAAATTTGAACCAAACATTGCGTGCTGGCAGTAGACTTTAATAAAACCATAAAATGTGTCTGCCCAAGCCACCTTTGCTGGCTATTTTGTAAGGTAGCCCCTCTTTTACGTCACATCCCGGAAAATAATCAACCCGTTTCCCAAAAATGCGGAAAATAAGAATTATTTCGATGGGCTATGTAAAATGATATGTTTTAATTTGCTCAGATAATTATTTTCATAGTGATAGAGAATTAAATATGATATATTAAGGAATATTTTCCATTTATCTAAGTTCTAGGGTATGGCTTGCATCATCAAATATTCGGATATATATATGTAGGGGAAAGTAGGCCAATTAGTTATACAGGTAACGTTTTAGTTAATTAGTGCTGGTTCGGGAACTCTTTAAGTTTCTATCTTTGGAAACAAATTCTGGCCCTTTCCAGGAAAGTTTCTACAGCCACACTAATCGACATGCTTCTAGTAAAACTGGCAGTGATAAAGCGAAAGTAGTTCGGTGTGCTCACTTTGCAGTAACCGCGTGTATTTTGAATTTGTGAACACTTAATTAATTCAGTTAGTTTCCTGCTTGATTTTATGTACAAAAGTGCAACTTGGTTCACCTTAATAATGTTTTGAAAATTACAGTCGATCGATTGGGTTCGCGGTTGTTTAATTGTCAGACGACTCGCCTCAAAACTACGCGAAGTAAAATCGATTCCCGGAAGGGTAGCTCTCAGATTTTTGCATGTGGAAATAGGGACAGACTATACCTCTGCTAAGCGGGTTTACTCGAAGATATCCCGTTTCCGCCGCCCTTGAATTCCGGCACGGTTCCATATTCACCTCATTTCATCGTCATCGGTTCTTAAAACCTCAATGTTAAGGGCCACCCAGATCCCTCTACTTCCCTCCACTACAGTCCATCTCATCGTAAGTCGCCTGTTCGCACTTAATTGAGCATTTTTGTAAGCTTTGCTTGAGGTGTACTTTTCTGTCCATTTTCACGTTTCGAATGCATGTTAAATTATAGATGCCATGTATTCGACCCATCTATGCATGCGTTAATCAAATAAAACTCTGAAATTTTAACTTAATATAATATGAATAACTAATTTTTATGTAACTGTAATATATGTAATTCATACTTTTATGTGCGCAGAAACTACAATAACAATTAACAATATCTTCACACATTTTAAATTCGAGATTTGAAAAATAACCTCTGGTGTAATATGTTCGCTTATTTTTTCATATAATCAGTCGCATCCCACATTCATTTATATCTCTTATTTTCATTATCGTATTTCATTTTGTTTAAAGTATTTTTTATTTACGTATTGTTTATAAATGACAATATTTGTAATCAATATGAATTTAATACCAAGATAGAAGTTACGTGTATGAAACAGCCAGTAAAACATTTTTTAAATTTAAAACGTTATTAAATTAAATTTGGTACGCTGTTTTTAAAATAAAACTTACCTTTTCGGGTAGTACTGGCCAAATCATGTTTTTCTTTTTATTGTTACTAATTAAATGCATGAGCACAAAGTACAAAGCGCAGGTCCTAGTCTCATAAAGTATTTTTTCCAACGAAGGAAGAAAATTAAATAAGTAGAGATTGTTGCTATAATTTTGGTTAATATGTTTATTGAACAATGTAAGTTTTGCACATATAGTAACTGGTAAATAACGCGTGTTTTCAAATTTAACATACTTCATATTTTTTTCAAGCACAAATAATGGTGCTTGACTCTTAAGTTACGAATAAAATGTGTGTCTTGACGATTACGAAAGTGATATTTAAGAAATGGCCGTTGTTGCTTGCCGAAATTCAGTGGCCATTAAGAATGTGCGTGATTTATATTTCTTAACCAAAACTATTTTTATAGCTTAATTAATAATTCAAACTTGACGTCTGTTTATTTAACTCATGTTGGCAACATTACCATTAGTGTTTGAATGAAACCCAATTATAATAATGCTTAGGCCATTGATTGATTTGAATATTTGCCACAGGCCAAACAAATTGCGCAAATCGGAGAATCCTAGTCAGAAAATCAAATAAATTAACCAAAGTGAAACCAGGAATGCAGAAGAATATAATCAAAATAAGAGTTATTGTAGGTGCAGTGTGTTTGCTCACCACCGCCTTTAACTCGCCACTAGGCGAAGTTGGGTTCTAAGCGACACCGTGCTTGACTTTCCAGTTTCTTTGTTCGATTTTCCTCTTCCGTTTTAATATTTACTCCGAATAAGGCAGTTCTTTTATTGTTAAACCTTAAGAATATAAATATCAATACGTTTAGTATCACCTTTACGGTTCATCTCTCCACATGTAAAACATTCAGGTACTAATATTGGCGGTCAGTTTGCTGTATCGTGTATACGACAGGTTTCTTGACAATTTGTAAAATAATCAATAAAAGATATATCAATATGCACATTCTTAAAAAGTAAATAAGAAAACCTAAATAGGGTCACAGTTCTAATTTATTATCTTTTAAACGTAATGCTTCTTGAAACACTTCAGCTTTCTTTGAATAGCTGAAAAATGTAAACAATCTGTTTTACAGTTGAATTTATATTGTGGAAGTCACGTTGCAGTGATATGTGTTTACATAAAACGGAAGGATACAAAACCGGTACCTAAAAGTAGAAGTTCTGGAGGGTTATAGAAAAGTGTGATTATTTAAACATTACACAATAAATACAGAGTAAAGGATAGATCTATTCGGTCTACATCGTTGGCAGCATGGGTAGAAGCATGTCAGTGAGTGTTTTTTATCTGCGGTTGTGGAGTTACTTTCAATTCTTGATTTGAAGGTGTTTATTTAACAGAAAGTCCTATATATAAAGTAAGGAATCACATGGAAGGATACAAATGCGAGGAAAGTATACCCAAAGCCGTGTTACCAAGCGGTTCACAGTTCCCCTGCCAATTACAACCACTTGCAAATTTTACTACTTAGGAACATGAAGAAAAAGGACACAATTATTTTATATTAAACACTGAAATCTAATTTATAATGCGCAGTTTCACGCTGTTGTTTTTACTTTATTTTTTATATCGCTGCAGTCACTGTACAACTTAATCACAGAGTAGAAAATTACGCAGAGTCAAAATGGTGTTGAGTTTCCTTTGATGTGGGCATTCCCATTCTCTTATTGGCTGCGTGAGGTTCTTGGTGAGCGCCTTGCGTCTGGTTGGCTACCGCTAACTTAGAAACTATGCCTTTTGTCTGGGCTGCAGGCTGGTGAGGAAGTTACTAGGTGCTGATTGGCTATTGGTCTTGCAACATTTTGCTGGAAAATGACGTCAATTTTCTGGTTCTGCGGCTGGAGTTATGGGAGTATCTGCTGTTTCATCTCTGTATACAGAATATTCGGAAAATCAGCGCCCAAACACCAGACATAGTTTCTTTGGACCAGTGGTACCACAAACTCCCTTGCATTTATATTCGGAAACGTGTTTCTATATGATATACTTGTGTTCAGAGCAGCGGAGTAAAACGCCTGGAGAACAAGGCGGTGTGATCATGCGGGTAGGATAACTCGCATAGGAAGTAGGCGCGACGCTTCATTTGTAATAATTTAGTGTCAAGCGCCTACGACCTATGCAACTCGTTTTCATGAATGATCGCCCAGTCTTGTTTTGCAGGTGATACACGCCGCAACTTTAAACACAATTATTAATAAAAAATAAGTTTCCGGATATACAGGCATAAAGCGTTTGTGTCACTATTGGTCCAAAGAAACTATGTCTTGTGTTAGAGTACTGAGATTCCTAACATTCTCTATTTATTGTCTGTCATCCTTGTTTACAGCAGCTGGGTAACGTCACATTCTGCTATGCGCAGGTAGCAAGCAATAGCCGCAACGAAGAGTTATGTTAAGTTTATCGTATGGTTGTGCGGAAGGGACATAGTGTAGGTTCCATTGCTAATCGAAGGAGAAACGACAATCGAACCGGCCCAATTTATCAGTCGCCTCTAAGAGTTCTCTACCGTGCCTTGACACATTCACAGTTGCCCAGATGTCGACCAAGGAATGAGAATGTTAACTTTCCCAGAGAAACCGCACTGCGAGTTTTTTAAATCATAACTATAAATTTTCGTGGCATGGTCATTTTTTTTTCGGGAGTGATGCAAAAATGTAATGCCCGTCTCACTGTCTCACACTGTGTCACAAAATGGCGAACGAAAATTTACCTATAAATTAATTATCGATTACACACACAAACATCTATATAATTAATACTTTTTCAGGAATGTATGCGTCCATGTTAATATAAATTTTCAGATTATATTATTTTGAAATACATAAGCAGATACAGAATATAAAATAAATACATCTACGTAGGCAATAAACTATTTACTAGATTTAAACCTAGGGTTTACGATCATTTGGTGATCTAGGTCAACCTCTTTTATTAATGCGGTTGCCTGATTGAGAATTACCCAGAGGGAAAGGCAAGCTATTGCAATTCAGCTTAAAAATCCAATTTTAAATATATATACTTGAAATAAAAACCTGAATATGAGAAAAGATACTTTCATGATATGTATCGAGGCAAATATAACAATTAGTTTTTCAACTTTTGCTTATTTAATTATTAGTTTACTAATTTATCCAAAAAACTGGATATTCATTAATGTTACAAAATAACTCCATAGCAAGGAAGCGCGTATTTTTATCCTCAANGTGAGAAAAGATACTTTCATGATATGTATCGAGGCAAATATAACAATTAGTTTTTCAACTTTTGCTTATTTAATTATTAGTTTACTTATTTATCCAAAAAACTGGATATTCATTAATGTTACAAAATAACTCCATAGCAAGGAAGCGCGTATTTTTATCCTCAAAAAATTCTCGGGGTGGTGTATATCTAACTTTAACTCAAACGCCAAAAAATCGAATTCATATATTATCCAATACCAAACTCTCATGCAAACAACTGTCTCAAGGTTATCTAAACTTTATTGTACGTTTCACAACTGGGAGGACAGAACCACACCATTAAAAATTGTTTTGGGAACTATCCATATGAGATTTACACCAATACGTAATTATTTTTTGTATTTTCAAATGGTTAAATCCATACACTATAAAAACTGCGTTATTAAGAATACATAGGCANAGTATCAAACGCTTCTTGTACGTTTCGCAACTGAGAGGACACAACGACCCCATTAAAAATTGTTTTGGGAACTGTCCATATGAGATTTACACCAGTACGTAATTATTTTTTGTATTTTCAAATGGTTAAATCCATACACTATAAAAACTGCGTTATTAAGAATACATAGGCATGTAAGTATTTTCAGCGTTCAACGCACAGGGTCAAGGGAGCGATACGGGAGACGCTAACACGCATCCGTAACGTCTCATTGCTCCTACACGCGAGACGTACAGTGTTTCCCCCGATGTGTTGTACTACGAATATTAGACCTGTAAACCTGGGACATTAAAATACGCGATGAAAGATCTTAGATTAAAGTGCGTCAGCATTGTTGTACTTATCTCCGGCCTCTTAAGTAAACTGCATAGACAAGCATGAAATATGCTTTTTTAATACCATTTTAACTTTTTTTTTAAATCTTTTTGAATACACTTGATATGAAAGAAATTAAAAAAAAACTGACATAAACTGTTTGTAAATTATCTGGAAAAATTCATACACCTATAATATTTATTAACAGAGACACTTTATTATGCAAACCAGTTACAAAAAAAAAATTCAGGACTTTTAATATAAACCTAAATTTTCGAAATTTTGAACGCAAATAACACGAAAACACTATCCTCTTATTGCAGGGAGTGAATTTACCATTACGCATAACTGATATGACATGTTTGGCTTCAAATCCGTTGTTTCAAATGTTTAAAAATTAATTTGTTCGGAAATTTTTATATTCAAGGAAACGTAAGTTCGAATAGTGATTTCTCTCTCATTTTTCGTGAGGTATCCGACCGGGAAATAAAAATTATACTCTTCAATTATTATTGCAGTATTATTATTAGACTTTTTACAGTTATTTGAGCAATTTTGAAATAAAAATTTTGACAAATATTACTGCCGTTATCGGCCTATCTTATAACGGGAATACTGAATAGCAAGCGCCCAGTGAAGTTGATAACGACTTAGGGAAAGTAGTCTTTAGGGAAAATTTGGATTCTTCATAATTAAAACGTGCAAAAAATAATTAAAATATTTTCTATTTAGGGCTTTGTTGTGCCAAAAACTGTTATGTTGACATTTCAAATAAAAATATATTTAATTGGCATTAAGTTATCCTATCAGAATATAGTGTCATACTATAACATCTAGTTTAATTTTTATCGTAGCGCAGTCAAGTGCAGGTAATATTTAAAACGTAAATTAACAAATACAGCAATATCATAATTACTACACTTACAACCAAACGATAATCTCTCAAATTTCTTTTATAAAAAAAGGCAGCTTTAGTTATTTACGAAACCTTTCGTTGCAGCAGTAATTGGGATTATTAGAGTTTGTAGAATAAGACACTCATAGTAGAAATATATGTAAGAAAATTAGCTTATTACATGAGAAAAACTAGTTTTTGCTGGAAGAAAAATATTAAAAAACTCTATCAACCACCATAGTTTAAATTAACGTTTGCAAGATTTAATTTTTTTTATTTGCGAAGTCTCTATAAATATTTAATATAATAAAGTGTCTTGAGTTTATGAATTTACTAATTTATTAGCAAGATTAATTATATGAATGCGTATTGAGTTTCCAGTTTTTACATTTTAACGCGCCATAAATAGGAGAAATCAGCGATAAGTGTGATAGATAATGTCAGTACGCAAGTCCGAGTACACAGTGAGTTTCTTCTGGTACTGTCCAAGAATACTGCGCACTTCACCAGTCATTCGCATGGAAATAGTAAACACTGCAATGATGGAAATTTGTGTACTTCGTAAATAAATTCTAACTCACTCTTGTTGCGAACCGCGAATATCTTCACGAAAAAAGAAAGCGTTCCTGGATTTCTGCCAAGAGTGCTTGCGAACCACCTGAGCAAATATGCGGCGCTGAACTTGACATTGGAAATTGTGGAGCCGAAATTCTGTAGGGTTAGGGAAGATGCTTCTCCTGTACAAGAATGGCTGGACAGCCTAAATGTCTCGGCGGCGCGCGTTCATCTTACCCGTGTCACGGCACACCGCCAAATGGTGATTTCCGTTCCCCTTGAACAGCGAACGTGCTGCCATCTGTCATGAAGGCAGTGAACCACTCACCTACCTCCAGTGATCATAAAAGTGTGCGCATGTATGTATGTGCGCACGCAAACACTGCATTACTTTTCAGTATTTTGAATTGATCTTTATGTGGAATGATTTCTTTTCCGCCTGCACACCTTAGTAAACGTGGAACGATCCTCGATGAGCGAAGCAAACTAAGGCGCTACGTTCCGGTTATTAAGTTCCGAGATAATATTCTGATGTAACCAATGAAGGGACGATGAGTTCTCACTTCGAAGTTTTACGAAAACCACGAAGTAGGAAGCGATTGTGATGAGTACAAATTTCGATCGATACAGAGAAATTCCGGGCCTCCACACACTGGACAACCACGCCCCGCGATTGTCATTCTCTTTTCTCCTTATCGGGAGACGATTTTTCGTCGCAGAAAATATAATCGAAATGGAAATTTTTCATGGCACGAAGTGTAGCGAACACCTGCCTATCAACAATGTTTCCGGTAGAACAGGGTCAGGCTTCAACATCCTGCCCTTTTGGTGGCTGACACCTTAAAAGAGTATTCCAGGAGCTCTTTGTTCAGGTGCACCCGTTGACATTGTAAAATTTGGCTTGTCATTCTATTCCGAAATGAGTCTTATATTCTATACATATTATAAAACTCAACATCTCTCTGTCTGTCTGTTATTGCGCTTACCACTCAAGAACCACCTATCCGATTTACGTTTTTTTTTTAATTCATAGCTATGTTCTCTGGCCAGGTTGTAGTGTATATTTGGTTACGCAAAGTATTATAAGGAATAAGAAGTGACTATAAAATTAAAGAATGAAGTCGGAAAAAAGTTTGCTGCCAGCGCGCTCTCTTGCAATACGCTGTCTGAACCATTACAGATGGAACAATATCATGTAGTAAAAAATTGTGTAGAATAAAAGACCTAAAAAGAATTCCGCGTTAGAAAATATCCATCTATAACAGATATATACTAGAATGCGTTTTTACCATTTAATTTCTCAATTAAAAAATACGTAAAATTCAAGCTGTGGTTTACCGCAAGAGCGTGAACAGGCAACCCTGATGGATTAAAGTAATTCAATAATGCAGTCGGATAGCGGACTGATTCTTCCTCTTCAACAACAATGTTGGGATTTAATCATGTTCGGGATCGTTTTATTGATGCTTTCAATGATTTTATTTTCAGACGTAAAGGTAGCCCAAACAATAATTCTGTAGTCCACGTGAGCGGAGCCGTGGGCACAGCTAGTATATAATAAATATATCAACCATTCCATAACATAATTCCACGTCCACGTTAGTCCTTACATCGCCAATTAAAATTAACCGTTGCGGAATTTCCATGAACTCTTTTCGCCTCTCAGTGTACCGCACATATATGTGGCGTCTGGTGAACTGTTGTAATGTATGCTGGCGTCATCTATGTGCTGTACCCTAGTTAGCACTTAACCACTGTAACCTACCTCAACAGCTGACACCACAGTACGCGTGTAATGGTTTCCTCGCTGCTCGCTTGTGAGTGGTCGGAACGCATTTAGCTTCCCTAGGCTGCACGGAATGTTACTGGCTCCTGCTGCGTGCACCGTCATTGTACAGTAGGGAGGAAGCACCAGCTTACCTTGCAACAGTTCGCCACACGCCAATAGCACATAGGAACTTTCTCAGGCTTGGGGGTGTTTCGGTAACTGAGATATTGCTCACACACTCGCATCCCAACGGATACAAAGAGCTGTCACTCCACTCAGCTGTTTCAATCCGTTAGCCTGAGAGGAGATACCAGTGGGGAGACCCGTCCATGCGCAGTCCGGCAAGGTAGAGTTTCTCACGACTGCGCAGATGAAGCGTCAAGTACAGCGTTCCTGAGTCTCGTCGCGTGTCCTGGTCACCACCCAGTCGAGCCACACTAGCTGGTCGTAGCCGCGGTGGCGGTGGCTATCAAGGTAACATACTTTGGCGGGCGCGATAGCGGTGGAAGAATAATGGAGTGGAGTGGAGTGATTAGGGCTGCTCTTAAGAGTAAAGCACATTCCCCGTCATATATATTTTTTTTACTATTTAACCAATTATTGTTTAACTCTAATAAAATAGTTTTACTCTCTATAATTTTTTTAGAGATCTGACGACAAATACAAATTTTTTTTGTATTTTAAACCGAAATTAACTAAGTTGTAGAGATGAAAAAAATTACAACTTAAAACCAATGACGTGGGTTACTGCTCGACATAAATGTAATCACCAAACAACAGTTCACACGTTTTAAAAAGGGGTAAAAAATTTACAAAAAGTCCTAATATTAGACTTTTTTCTTTCATATGGTTTTTTATTTTATAATAACATACGTGACATGCGCTAGTTCATGGTATTAGTAAATTTTGTAATTTTTTATGTATACAACTTAGTATATGTTATTACTGCTGCAACAAAACGGACAAATTTTGTATTTGATATCTAATTTAAAAAATTCATATAGAGAAAATATTTGTTTGTGTGAGAAGAATGTCATTACATATCATCCACAAGAGTTTAACAATGTTTGGTGCATATATAAAATAATTAATTTTTTGGTGTCTACAACATTTAAAATTGTGATCTTGAGGGCTTATTAAAAGACAAGTAAAAACAGCATGTGTGCTAAATAATAATTCGCATTCAAAACATGTTGGTCAGGATACTCTGCAGTTTCTATAACTTCCAAAACTATTAATAAGAGCTTTCAACAAACCTGTTTTTGGCGAGCGAAGAGCAAATATGATTGTTTTTAAAACACGAGACAAATTGTTTCATTTTTTAAATGTGTACATACAAATGTGTCGCCATTCTTTAATTCACTAATTTTACCAGCAGGAACACCAGCCACATTGTGTGTATCACTATTTCAACACCTTTCTCAAATGCACTCGCCACAAAACACTGCACAATCCAACTCGACCTGCGGAGTTGAGGCCACCAATACAGAGTGATTGCTGCACAGTTCACTGCCAGCCTGAACATCTCTGTTTGTTTACATCAGTCGCCTTCTACTGCCAAAGTCACCTCCGGTGAACGGAAACCTTTATTTTGCCCGTCTATGACCTATTCACGGTTTCTTCACACTTTTTGAATCAAACTATTAAATTAATTACCACATGTATGTCGTGTTTGGTTGTTTTATTTTTAGTATGGCATGTGTCTCAAGCCTTTTATACTTCTGNTTTATTTTTAGTATGGCATGTGTCTCAAGCCTTTTATACTTCTGTTGACATAAAAGTATATAATTTTTTGTTAAACTGGACTTTTAGTCATATTTTGTCTACAAATTATAAAATTGCATTAATCAATATAAATAACACTTGAGAGACAATAGGCGTGTCGGTAATGCCTAGTGAGAAATAGTTATTATGTAAAATATAATAAAACTGAGTGTGCAAGAATGAGATGCGTGGACCCTTTGGCGTAATTTTAGAGAGTTTTGTTGAGCTTCGGTTGCGTNAAACTGAGTGTGCAAGAATGAGATGCGTGGACCCTTTGGCGTAATTTTAGAGAGTTTTGTTGAGCTTCGGTTGCGTCAGGCGGAGGAATATTCTGGAAGCAGAACTTCAGCAGTGCTTCAGAAAAGTTGGAAGTAACCGTTGATGCACACAGGTTTGCGGGTGCCCTAAGTAGGATTTGATGTCTATATTTCAGAAACTGAAACATAACGTGTTAGTTGGAGAAGTAACAAATAGATTACATCAAACCGAGTATTGATCAAGCAACCACTTGGCTGTTAGCACGCTGTTTTTCTACTGGATTTAAATAAAGGAGTATTTGCGTAACTCTTCCTCCACCCCGCCCCCTGATTTGGTANCACGCTGTTTTTCTACTGGATTTAAATAAAGGAGTATTTGCGTAACTCTTCCTCCACCCCGCCCCCTGATTTGGTACATGATAGAAAATGTATAGTGAAGTATTACATGATATTGATACGTTATGCCTAATATTCCTGTAATGCTAGACCATTGTTAAATCACTCTGATTTCCTGTGTGAAAATGTATAGTGCTACATAGTTTCAAAAACTTTCGCAAGTAAACTGAAATCAGCCTGATGTTAGGTTGCTCATAAATTTTTTAGTTGCCTTCTGCATCATCAGACAGAGCAAGTTTCTAAGATGTATCTATCTGGTTAAACAGGTGAACCGCCGCTACACAAAAATGCCGCTAGGAAGTTGGTGTATAAAAGTGGCGTTCGCAGCATAGAAAGCCGCGCGGACCAGGATCAGCAGCTCGGCGACAGCTACGAGTTGACGGCCTCGCGAAGAGAAAGCAGAAGTAGAGTGCGCATGACGACTGCGGTTAAGCTGCGCACGATTAAATACACACATCGCTGTACACAGTAAAAGTACATAGCACAAATAAGACACAAAGGCACACTGTTTCAAGAGCCAACTGTGTGGGTTCTCGGGCAAGGAGGTCTGCCCCAGCCGCCACTCGAGAGCCAAGCCAAGTGGGCACACGCACTGGTCCAGGGAGCACTGATCATGAAGGCATAATCATAATCAATTCAATCTACCATTGTATGTATCACAAACAATACGTACTGTACATATCGGGTAGGATAAACAATAATAAATTATTATTAAAGATTAAATATATTTGTAATAATAATAAAAAATATAAAAAATATAAAAATTACAATTACAAAAAGTATATATATATATACAACAAACTTTATAATTTTCATCAGCTCTATGTACTCCAAATGAAGCACCGATTTGATGGTCTGTTTCAGGTCGGGAAGAAGAGAACTTGGACTTCGGGTAGGGGGGCTCCACTGATACTGTAGTCTGTATAGGTTGTGGTACCAGGGACCTCTCCAACTGTAATTTACTAACACGGGATTTTATTCCTATTCAATATCACAAACGAGGAAACGATGAAACGTACCCTGTGGGCTGCCGCCGGGAGACAATGAATAACCAACACATTACATGTGAAATAAATTAGCACACTTGAATACAAAAGTTCAACATGTCAGACAGACATCACGACAGTCACATTCTCTCCAGACGGGAGGCTGGAGAGGAGCTTCACTCCCCCGCCGAAAACACGAATACGTAACATTACTTATAATAGGCAGCACCAATAAACAGCCTAAATACGGGTCCGATGCTCAACAAACTACAGACACTCTGTGTCCCGCCGCCGACCCAATGATTTCAGTATGTGTCGGGGTGCATTTGTTTTACAAACACCCTGTCAGTTATGGGAGTTAAGGCTCACGTTCTCACGACACCTAGGCCATTCGGTGTCATATGAGGGTTCGGTGGCGGCGAAGATAGAATATGCAGGCTGCATTTATAACGTCACTAAGAGATTACACTATATTCACTGCTACTTTCAACTTTTCTGAAGCCTGCTAATGTAATACTTACAAGATATCGCCTCATACAAACAAAGCTTAGAATATTACACCAGATGGCTATAGGACCCCATTCGTGCGCATACCCGTAAAATAATATTTTGCATAAGAACTATTTCTTACTACGAAATACCAACACAAATATCGTGTCTCTGTATTTATTCATATTAGTTGTAAATCGAAAAATTATAATTTATAGATAATATATAAGCGAAATTAAAATTTTTCCAATAGTAAGGAACTTATGCGCTTACACAAGTACAAAACGCTCGTGTTATATTACTTAGTTAAGAAAAAACCCAACACGTCATACGTGGGGTGTTTTTTCAAAGGTTTTGTTCAAAAAGTGTGAAGAAACAGTGAATAGACTATATTTAAATACCGAAATACCATTTTAAATAATAAATTCAATATTTAATGAATTCCCACCGTTATGAAAACGCTATTAGATAAATAAGTTTGTTAATCAAATTTCTAATAATTTCTAATGTAGATGAATACTATGTTATTACTTTTTGCTATTTCACATATAGGGTTAGTTCAAACGAGTAACTGGCGTCCAGCGAAGGCACAGGCTTACCGGTANGGGTTAGTTCAAACGAGTAACTGGCGTCCAGCGAAGGCACAGGCTTACCGGTAGGCTTACAAACATCTACTCTCAGGCGACTAAGATAGTTGTTGAGATGAGTTGAGAGATTTGGGCGGCTCTTAACAGCGAGGTTTTGAAAGCCGATGAGGCTAAAATGAGGTGAGAATGGAGCAGCGCCGGAATGCAAGTGCCGGGAAGAATGGGATCCTCGAGTAAATCCGCCGACCAGCGGCNAGGTGAGAATGGAGCAGCGCCGGAATGCAAGTGCCGGGAAGAATGGGATCCTCGAGTAAATCCGCCGACCAGCGGCATAGTCCGGCACGATTCCCATTTGCAAAAATCCGGGAGAGGACCGGCCAGGGATTGAACCCGGCTCGCCTCTGTGGGAGGCGAGCAGGCCAACAGCTCAGCCACCGCGGCCCCTGGCTAGGATGGTCAACACCAGAGTATTTATTTCCCCTGACGTTCTTTGTTTTTCTTACGTATGTCAGTGTTTTCATTCTCTCCTCTTCTTACTCGCTCATTCTTCCTGCTCTGGACGAAAGGCAAAATGTGTCTCTCCTTCATGAATCTGCCTAAGGCGAGTAGAGCAATATTGTTTATACTATTGATACGTACAGCAAATCTTGATCAAGAAAGATTACAAAATTTAAAGTAAAACTTTCCAACCCCTTATAACTTTAGAACCCGAGCACCTGATTTTACCAAATTCGGTTCTCATATATAACATGGTAAAGGTATTCGATATTTTAAGCTTCCTGCCACGACAGATACTTATTTTCACACTAGGGAGTGTTTTAATATTTATATTATGTCATATCTAGAGAACCGTTTAAGTTACTAAAACCAAACTTGGTATGATGGCAGTGCAACATTATAACATTGAATTTGGATATGTATATTGTCATTGGTACGCCATTTAAGAAGAAAGCGGTACATAAATAAGAAATATTCTTCATACCTCGAAAACCACTTAATACTATTCCACCATATTGGCATCTAAGCAATACTATGGTAGGTTATGTGATTTAAAAAGATTATGCATTTGTTTTCAAAATTGCGGACATGTAAATATTTTAATTTCATTTGCTATATGCACAATACCGTTTGACCAAATTAGACCAAACTTCGTATACTGTAAGAGACTATTACAAGCATAAACTCTTATACTATATACTCTTTTGTTTGCGATTTTGTAAGATAAAACCACATGAAATTATACAGTTTTCATGTCATACCTCGGAATCAATCAACTGATTCCTTCCAAAAGCGTTACTATGCTATGCCATGTAGACTGGTAGTGTTTTAAGATGGGCAGACGTTTTTTGAATAGCAGCCCTGTAAACATCTGAGCATAAAATGCAATATCTACGTAATCATGTGACCAATTTCAACTTAACTTTGTATGCGGGCAGTATTTATGATAGCGTAAAATAAGCCAATATATCAATTCTACGGTCCGCCGTTTTGGAAGATAGCTCAACAGGAATTGTATGATTTTATGTCCTATCTCGGGAAACAATTGAAGAGTGCAAAACCCAATGAATCTACTGTAAATGCCAATATGGAGGTAAATTAATTTCTTACATCGAAGTTCCAGATAGGAGACATTTTTTGGGATCTATCTTTTTCAGCTCAAAATTCACACCTGAGTATCTAGATATGTAATGCCATTAGTAGTTTATAATGACCTCAAAAACATTTATAATATTATGTCCCCTGTCTGAAGAAAAAGCCACTGCATGCCTTAACCATGCAAGCTATATCACGTGATCGAAACTATTAACTCGCACTCTGCTTCATGAGAGATGTAATTATCGGTGCAGAATATTCCGCACTGCTCGTTGCATAAACGGCGTTTATGGTAATCAAACAAAACTGCTGCGCCAAGTCGATCCACCACGATAATAATTGTGCTTTCTCACGAAAGGTAAGGAGAGCATTCTGGACAGTAACCGCACTGTGCTGGTCGCCATCTTTGTGCCGGCTGTCAGCTTATTTCCTGCTGCAGAAAGACGTTGCCAGCGAGTGTTTTGGTGAGATTGTGTACAACTGTAAGAAAAGTACGACAGGTTTTGTAACATTCTTTTATTTTTGAGAAGAGAAAGTTTTTATTGGTCAATGCGGCATAATTACGGCTGAAGTAGCGATATTATTTTATATTCTTGTGGTTCAACTAAACCTTGTAACTGTGTGCTACGAATTTGTTTCTACTTGAAATTAATAACTATGTAGTAACTTAAAGGAAATATTTCCTTTTTCAGACAAAATTTCTATTTGACGCTGCACGCAAGTTTGAAAGTGGTAGGCACTTGAGTTCAACTAAACGCTCCACATTTTAACATTTATGTATTTTCAGATATTTTTTTAATTTTTCATGTCTTAAAAGGTTGTAAAGTTCATTCCTTGATCACTCTTTGTAGGTGTTCCATTACGATGTTTGTATAATTAAAATGAAATCATCTTATTGTTCTTATATTCCTTCAAGGACAACACGCATGGATTCCAAGGCATACCACTTTTTACAAATTGTTTATTTAAAAAGAATATGACGTAGAATATTCTTTGTTTAACGAAAGAGACAAAATTTAAACGTGACCACTGGAGGTGTTATGCAATATCTCGATGAACAATCAACCGATATGCATAAAGAGATACTACTTTGCATGTTTTTTTGCAAAGTTGTGTCAGGTGATTAAACTGAAAATTTTTTCATATTTGTGGACTAAATATAATAATTTATACATAATTTTGCACAAATACAAAAGGCTAATTATATTTACATGATTGAAATGGGGTCTGGAAATGTTTTTCAAATGCCCGCCATATAAATAATTTGATATGTTCGGCATATGCATTTCACAATTTATGAATTTCAATAAAAGTTGTTATGCTGACATTAATTACGAACATCGTGTAAAGTGCTTCTTTTTAAAAAAAATCTGCAAAATAGACCCATTTATGGAAATAAGATCTTTATGCCATATCTCGGAGACCAAATAACCTATTTCCATCAAATTTTTCACACAATTGGCATTGTGGTAGGCCGTGTAAACTTGTGTGTTATAGTGGTTCTACACTTATTTTCAAAATGATTGCTGAGTAAATATTTCAGGTTTGTAAACTTTACCATTAAATACGTTAGACTGATTACATCCGAAGTTGATGCTCCGAATTCTACCTCCGTGATTCAGTTGATTGCAAGCTAGCTTAATTGTATGAGTTCTTCTGAATTTGAATTCCGGGTAAGGCATTTGTGTATTTTAATTTTCTTTGTACTGTTTTGCATGTTTCTGGTTTCATCCCCAATTATATTGCTGCCAATGAGACGACAAAGCCTACCTACCATCTAAACTTTAAATATCTTTACTAAAATGAATTTGCACTCATGAGGAAAGTAAGCTATTTAGCTATCAGTAACTTCTAGTTTCGTATCTTGCACACTAAACGTGTACAGTCATTTACACTTTGTTGCTTTCTCAAATAAGCGCCCATGATGTTTCATTCCAGACATCAAGTTCAATAAAAAATATAACTCGTAAATAGCATATGTTAGGTTTTCATGTTTGAAGTACTGATATAATGTTGTTAATGAGGGTCAAATAATTAGATATGTTGGGTCCTTAACGCTATGTTATATTTATTTTATTTTCTTAAAGACTGTCATGTGATGAAATTTTAAACTCTTCGTAGAATCACATTGCATACTGGAGAAGAATTTGAGTTCTTCGATATCTTGCAGNTGTGATGAAATTTTAAACTCTTCGTAGAATCACATTGCATACTGGAGAAGAATTTGAGTTCTTCGATATCTTGCAAGATACATGGCGACATAATTGTTACAACGCCATCACAAGGAGACACTTAGAAACACAACGATGCTTATTAAGAAACCAGCATTTTTATACACATTTTGTTTGATGTTGTGCTCTTGTTCTTAAACAGTATAAATCTTTCATGTAGCGGAAACATTTTNTTTTTATACACATTTTGTTTGATGTTGTGCTCTTGTTCTTAAACAGTATAAATCTTTCATGTAGCGGAAACATTTTTCTTCATGTAGATAACATTTTCAATCATTATGTATACACAACTTCACTAAACGACTAATTTAAAAAATTTTAAAATTTACCGCTAGAAGCTATGAGTTATATGGTATGAGTATATTAATTTCTGATAGTTACAGATCAAAGTTATAAGCCCTCAAGATAAACAGTTTCAAAGAAGAATAGTACATCACACTATTAAAGTTTCTATTGCAACGGTCACAGGACAAAAAATTATAAATTAAATTGGGCCAAATCCATAAATGATTGCATGTTATGTTATGCGAACAAATAAGCCATACTTTATATATGATATAAATATGATTTAACAACTATATGCCTATTACCGTGTTTATTATGAGTATGTTACTTTTCACTGTAAAAAATTTAATATTATTAAAATTTGCAGTGAAATGTACATAAAATAACGTAATGAATTTGGTTCCACTAACAGGATATCGTTGATTTGAGGTTACTGTTTCCAAAAGTGGACATATCAGATGTTATTGTTTTGAGTAATAAACGAAAATTGTTTAACCAAATTAACAGTAATGTATATAGTGGAACGATAATGTCGGAAAATGACATTGTACATTGAGAATTTTAAATGCGATGAGTTGTTAAATAGTTTAAAATATAATCCTTGCCTTTTTTAATGTATATTATTCGCAAACTTAGGAATAATTCTCTACAAAGCAAAATTATTTAATTTATATTTTCTCCTAAATTAACAGCTATTTGTGGTAAGATTGAACAATTAAAATTTAATAGATAAAACTAAATATTTTGATTATTACGTTATAAAATTTCCTGCTATTTGGGTATTTATTTCAATTGTTGTAATTTATTTTTCTTTGATATATTAACACATCGTTAAATATAGATCTTTTCTCAACCGGTTTGTTGAAATGAATATTAAGTTTTAAATCAGTTTTTACTATTAAGATTCTAGTTCTTACGAAAATGCCGTAAGTCACATATAATAATGGCTTTCTGCGAAAGAAAAAACAGTTTCCTGAAATTTATT
This sequence comes from Clitarchus hookeri, assembly GCA_002778355.1. NCBI lineage: Eukaryota > Metazoa > Arthropoda > Insecta > Phasmatodea > Phasmatidae > Clitarchus > Clitarchus hookeri. Next base: position 56,193 of record NQII01009070.1, read on the forward strand.
ACCTTCAGGCTCCCAATACACTTTTTACTCGGAATAATAGTTTTAAATTAGATTTTGTGTGGTTATGAGAACATTTCTTCGAAAATATATTTGACAATAGGCACTAATCTCAAATTCCAATTTACGGATTCATTTAGAAACATTTCTTACTATATTCACAGGGCTATTTGGACATTACGGCGATAGGCATGAAATGTGTATATATTAAATAGATACGTCAATTTCAGCACGGGTTTTCTAAAATACTTACATATCATCTCAAAGTTCATATTTGTATTATGGAGTAATTTTCTGTATAATTGCGGGATTTTCCTTGTAACATTTTTTAAAGTGTTTTAAACAATAATTCTGCATTTATCAGTGACGTATTTGGTCTGTTGGGGGCGTGGGGCATTTTGCAAAAGAATTTACATATTCTGGACCTCAAGTATAAAAGAGCAAAAAGAAATTGTTGTATGTTGCTTTCCCAAACACAATTTATTGCCTTTCTCCTACCGGATTATGAGGTATCTGTATTTTGGGAAAAAATTCCACAGGAGAAACTAAAGATAGAGTTACCTGTCTGATATTTCGGCAAGCTACTGGAAAAAGTCATAAGAATAAATGCTCTTTATAATGCTCAAATCTACTGTGATAGCCATTGTTATTTGAGGACGAAGAATGGCATAATCCATCACAACTATATTTCATGGACATAGGTTAAATAGTACTGTGTGTCTGTCTGGGGTATCTCCGTTCATACTACGTTGATGCACGCCCAAAGTACAGTGTTTGTGGTAGCGGGTATCCTGTGGTAGGCCAGTCATCGTACGACCATGAACCACATTTTTTCAATTGGTGAGAGGTACAGTAAAAGCGCAGTCCAAGAAAGCATTGTGACATGGAGGTCATCGTGAAACAGTCGGGCGATATGTGCCAAATGCGGTCGCGCATTGTACTTTTGATAGTACGCCCTAATCTGGCCCTGAAAATAGCGGACAACAGGCACCTACAACTTCGCGATTTAACAATTACTGGTTCGTGTAACAGCGATACGGACTGGGCTCGAGCAGGACTGGAATACTGTGGCACCTCATTCCATAACAGCAAGTGCTGGGCTTGTATCACGGTGCATAGTTCAGGACTCGGTCATACATTCCCCATGGTGCCGCCTGAGACGCGTGTGACCATGATTATGGTGCTTCAAGAAGAAGAAGCGAGATTCGTCCTAGAATACGATGTCATGACATTCGTACTTAAAGGTTCGACATTCTATGCAAAATTGAAACTGTAGGCACTTGTGGTGAGCAGTCAGTGAAAACCACAGCAATGAGTACCTTTACAAGATACTCTGATGTTGCAGACAGCAGCGAAACGTGAGTGTGGACACAGGATGACGTGCCATATGCCTGAACTCCTGAACAAGAGTGTTTGACGTATCTGTATGGCCCTAGTCCGTAACCGCCATGCTTACTGAGTATCTGTCTTCGGGATCGTTGGTACAACACAACGTAGCCGTTGACTTAAAGCTCGTCGCTCAGCCCGTCCCTCCTCGACCCACTGATACCATATACGCTTCAATGTGTTTGTATTTCTTCTAAATAGAGAACCAATTGTGTGGTTGGGTAATCCACAATACTGGTAAGCAATGATTTCACACAGTCGGAAATGGAAGCCTGTTTCTTAAGGCTTGTCGTTTTCTTCAATGTGGAATGCTCACTACGTCTGTGCACACGAGCGGCGGNAGCCCGTCCCTCCTCGACCCACTGATACCATATACGCTTCAATGTGTTTGTATTTCTTCTAAATAGAGAACCAATTGTGTGGTTGGGTAATCCACAATACTGGTAAGCAATGATTTCACACAGTCGGAAATGGAAGCCTGTTTCTTAAGGCTTGTCGTTTTCTTCAATGTGGAATGCTCACTACGTCTGTGCACACGAGCGGCGGAGATACCAAATGCCACTTCCTGCCAACCGCTCCTGATCTCCACTTATTTACCTCTTACCCGGGTCGCTATTGTCGCATGGGCTGCTCCGCTCGTCTACAAAATGGACCATATCATTGCAACATCATGCTGTATGCGTTTTCCTTCAGATGCGCACTTCTTGTTATTGCAATGTTAGTGTTCAACAGTGTAACTGTTTTATCTGCTGGAAAGATGCCTCATACATTGATACTTTGCTCTTTTGACACATTAAATGAAAATGTATTTAATAAGAATCCATGGACATGAAGTTTCATTAAACCTCATTTATAAAACATGTCTAGTTTCTACCTATCAAGATGTAAGTTGTGCTTTTATAAGCATTATCTATCTCTCTAAATTGAATCAAATTTGTGCAAATTACCAGATAGATTATTTAATTAAATAAGATATAAACTTGGGAATTTTATTTTAATTACAGTTAATTAAAAGATTTATAAGGAATTTTCCAGCTTAATCATAGCGATCACGCAGCTTGTTTTCATCGCCTTTCCACAATATTGATAGTCACATTATTCTCATGTGGATTTTTAAAATATTGTCATTTCTTCTATTTTAAATTAATTATTTTTTCGATAACAAAATAGCTATCATTAATTTTTGAACTTTTTTATTTATTATTTCTTTTTATTTTCTCATGTGCATTTGAACTTCGATTAAACAAGTAATATATAAAATATGTTACTATTATTTATACCATAGCGAAATCTTGAAATTTTCTGCAACTGAATTTTACACGTGAAATGTTTGATAAGTTTTAATTATTTTATGTCTAAACCCATTGGCCGATATGTCAGATTTCATTTTTTTATCACATGCCTTAATTCTGGTTTGCATAGTATACAGCAATTAAAAAGTCCTCATAAATAACGAATGGAATTTACATTGTATGATGTTAGCTGTTAAAGGTATTTTCTTCGCTATTTAAAAAGTAATTCTGTGAATTTTTTAAATTTATTATTGGAATTACATTTCTTAGAGTGGCTTTAACATGCAAACTTAAAACATTTCGTTTTAGAAATATGGCAACGAACAATCATTGATAAATCCTTAATCCTACAATAAATATGAATTTATTTACCTTCAAAATAAAGTAAATTATCAGTTTTTAAAATGAATAAATATTACATTCTAAGTCGAATTAAGCATGTAGGTAATGAAAGCAAATGTTCCATTTTCGATACGTCATCTATTTTTATTATAAATTTCAATTTTGTGTAATTTTGCATCAATATCTACACAACTAGTTTTATATGACGTTACTCTTTGAGGGTATTTATCGACCAGCTATTGTGAAAATTTACCAGCCCAAATAAACATTTTCGATCAATGTTTTTAATTTTAACACAAGAAGACATTTAATGTCTGATAGTTTTATCCAGTTCAATATATAAGGGCCCTTTCACCTAACTATACTTGTTCATTGCTTTTTGCTAACAGAAAATTCTCTGTGTATTTCCGGCCCAGATACCCTTTTTTAAAATGTGTACATTTGCGGTCTTATATTTTCGTGCGAAATTTTGTTTTAATTTTTCATTGGTTATTGTATAATTAAGATATTGGAAAAATAAATTCCCTGTTTTTATTCTGAGCTTGTTTATTAAATTTTCAAAACAGGATAATAAAATAAAATTCTATTGAAGAACTTTGTGGGGTTCATAAATTACATTCTCTTTCAACGTAATTAATTCATAAAAATTGCGTTTCTTCAATAGATTGCTTTTTTCAATGATAAAATCTTTTGTTTAGGCTACATATATATTTTTTAAGACTTGTATTATGAAGCTCTTACTATCTTTCCTGGTACAACACTTTTGAAAAAAATTTAGTAAATGTAAAAATGATTTTTAAATCATTCATCTGCGTTTGTCATAAATTAATAAATTATACAAAATTTTTTNTTTAGTAAATGTAAAAATGATTTTTAAATCATTCATCTGCGTTTGTCATAAATTAATAAATTATACAAAATTTTTTCGCTTTTTTAATTACATAACTGATTAAGGTAAATATTGTCTTGTCCATAATAGTAATGTCTACAAAATACCGTAATATTTCAAGAATGAAATTAAACATATTATTATCATATCAGAACTATCTAGAAGGCTCCTTTTTTCACCTGAACCATGACAACCAAACTTTACCTTTCCCAACTTTAATTTCACAGAGTTTCCTGGAGTTCAATACTATTGTATGGTACTTTCCTCAGGTTGCATCTTCGAGATGAATGCAGCTTGTCTACTCCAGTCGTAGCAAACATTCAGGCTTCCTGATCAGCTGGTGTTAGGGAGGTAGCGCGTACATTCCACGAATTTAGGCTGCTGAAGATTGCTTCTTTATCGGCCAAGTTCCANCTGGTGTTAGGGAGGTAGCGCGTACATTCCACGAATTTAGGCTGCTGAAGATTGCTTCTTTATCGGCCAAGTTCCATTGTTTATAGCGAGTACCACAGGTAAATTGTATTCGCACTTTGAACGTTTATACCAAAAAAAGGAACCTCCAAGCTCGTCTTGACATATTTGAGTGAGAGAAGAGTGAAAAGATTTGGGCGGATCTTAACATCGAGGCCTTGAGAGTAGATTAGGGTGAAGNATATTTGAGTGAGAGAAGAGTGAAAAGATTTGGGCGGATCTTAACATCGAGGCCTTGAGAGTAGATTAGGGTGAAGTGAGGTGAGTATTTAGCAGCGCCTCAATGATGGTTGGGGGGGGGGAATCGGGAGATCCCCCAGAAAACTAGCTGACCAACGGTATCGTTCGGAACGATTCTCACTTGCGAAAATTCGGAGTTAGCCGGGTCTGGGTTTGAACACGCTTCGCCTTGTTAAGAAGAGCAGTCTAACGGTTCAGCCTGAGTGGTCCCGGGAAATATTCGATAACAACGCCACTTAGTCTAAACTAAGTAAGTTTTTCTTTCAATAAACGAAATCTTGGCGAATGGCTTCTTTGTAGGTGGGAGTTCCCTTCGCACAACCACACAATCTCCAGACGCCACATGTTCATCTCCCTTGTTGACAACATTAAAAGGCCGTAAACACGTTCCGTGGACTATATCGAGCTGCAACTCGCTTGTTATCATTTCTGCCAGCGTGGGATTTTGGACACTTGTATCACATACGACGTTACGTCCTGATAGAGATTAACTGATTTGTCACATCGTCTTGAGGTATGATCTAACCACCAATATCTTGTCCACCACTGCACGCTCAGTTGAAAATTTTTACACACGATTGTGAGATGAAGAAAAAATTCGGCGATACCTAGATTAACACATACGGTTACGCAACAAAAAAAAATAAAACGAGTTTAAATTAATGCATCTGAACGAATAGGGGAAAGTGGGGGAAATACGAACAACTAAGGGAAAACGTAAATGAAACAGTGGAATTTGAACACAGAGTTTCTTTATTTTTTTATTATAAAGTTTACTTATCTGTCTAATTAATTCACTAATCAACATTTATATTTTTTTAATAAATTGCAACATTATGAAAGAAAAACAAAACCCTTAGTGTTCGGTTTTACCCGACATTAGTCGGGTAAATACGAACACCAAGTGGGGTAATTACGAACTAACATTATTAACGACAGAGATCACATTTAAAACCCAACGATGTTGACTGTCCGTCAGTACAACTCTCGTGAGCCCATTTTTTGCACACGTAGCACATAATCCAGTCTTCAGCGGGGGGATCTATATATTTATCTCTACAAAATATACAAAAGTAGTCTTCATTTTCCTTTTCGCCCTTCCCTTTGTTTGAAGGTTTCTTCTTACTATATTTCAGTCTTTTTATTTGGTTTTCTTTTTTTGGAATTTTTTCTGTTTTATTCTTGATTTTTTCTGCTTTAGCTCTTTTTCTGTTTTCCTTTTCCTCTAACTGATCTTTCATGGATGTGCTCGTAAGAATAGTAGAAAGCCCGTCCCTCCTCGACCCACTGATACCATATACGCTTCAATGTGTTTGTATTTCTTCTAAATAGAGAACCAATGGTGTGGTTGGGTAATCCACAATACTGGTAAGCAATGATTTCACACAGTCGGAGATGGAAGCCTGTTTCTTAAGGCTTGTCGTTTTCTTCAATGTGGAATGCTCACTGCGTCTGTGCACACGAGCGGCGGAGATCCCAAATGCCACTTCCTGCCAACCGCTCCTGATCTCCACTTATTTACCTCTTACCAGGGTCGCTATTGTCGCATGGGCTGCTCCGCTCGTCTGCAAAATGGACCATATCATTGCAACATCATGCTGTATGCGTTTTCCTTCAGATGCGCACTTCTTGTTATCGCAATGTTAGTGTTCAACAGTGTAACTGTTTTATCTGCCGGAAAGATGCTTCATACATTGATACTTTGCTCTTTTGACACATTAAATGAAAATGTATTTAATAAGAATCCATGGACATGAAGTTTCATTAAACCTCATTTATAAAACATGTCTAGTTTCTACCTATCAAGATGTAAGTTGTGCTTTTATTACCATTATCTATCTCTCTAAATTGAATCAAATTTGTGCTAATTACCAGATAGATTATTTAATTAAATAAGAAATAAACTTGTGAATTTTATTTTAATTACAGCTAATTTAAAGATTTATAAGGAATTTTCCAGCTTAATCATAGCGATCACGGAGCTTGTTTTCATCGCCTTTCCGCAATATTGATAGTCACATTATCCTCATGTTGATTTTAAAAATATTGTCATTTCTTCTATTTTAAATTAATTATTTTTTCGATAACAAAATAGCTATCATTAATTTTTGAACTTTTTTATTTATTATTTCTTTTTATTTTCTCATGTGCATTTGAACTTCGATTAAACAAGTAATATATAAAATATGTTACTATTATTTATACCATAGCGAAATCTTAAAATTTTCTGCAACTGAATTTTACACGTGAAATGTTTGATAAGTTTTAATTATTTTATGTCTAAACCCATTCACCGATATGTCAGATTTCATTTTTTTATCACATGCCTTAATTCTGGTTTGCATAGTATACAGCAATTAAAAAGTCCTCATAAATAACGAATGGAATTTACATTGTATGATGTTAGCTGTTAAAGGTATTTTCTTCGCTATTTAAAAAATAATTCTGTGAATTTTTTAAATTTATTATTGGAATTCAATTTCTTAGAGTAGCTTTAACATGCAAACTTAAAACATTTCGTTTTAGAAATATGGCAACGAACAATCATTGATAAATCCTTAATCCTACAATAAATATGAATTTATTTACCTTCAAAATAAAGTAAATTATCAGTTTTTAAAATGAATAAATATTACATTCTAAGTCGAATTAAGCATGTAGGTAATGAAAGCAAATGTTCCATTTTCGATACGTCATCTATTTTTATTATAAATTTCAAATTTGTGTAATTTTGCATCAATATCTACACAACTAGTTTTATATGACGTTACTCTTTGAGGGTATTTATCGACCAGCTATTGTGAAAATTTACCCGCCCAAATAAACATTTTCGATCAATGTTTTTAATTTTAACACAAGAAGACATTTAATGTCTGATAGTTTTATCCAGTTCAATATATAAGGGCCCTTTCACCTAACTATACTTGTTAATTGCTTTTTGCAAACAGAAAATTCTCTGTGTATTTCCGGCCCAGATACCCTTTTTTAAAATGTGTACATTTGCGGTCTTATATTTTCGTGCGAAATTTTGTTTTAATTTTTCATTGGTTATTGTATAATTAAGATATTGGAAAAATAAATTCCCTGTTTTTATTCTGAGCTTGTTTATTAAATTTTCAAAACAGGATAATAAAATAAAATTCTATTGAAGAACTTTGTGGGGTTCATAAATTACATTCTCTTTCAACGTAATTAATTCATAAAAATTGCGTTTCTTCAATATATTGCTTTTTTCAATGATAAAATCTTTTGTTTAGGCTACTGTTTAAGACTTGTATTATGAAGCTCTTACTATCTTTCCTGGTACAACACTTTTGAAAAATTTTTAGTAAATGTAAAAATGATTTTTAAATCATTCATCTGCGTTTGTCATAAATTAATAAATTATACAAGATTCTTTCGCTTTTTTAATTACATAACTGATTAAGGTAAATATTGTCTTGTCCATAATAGTAATGTCTACAAAATACCGTAATATTTCAAGAATGAAATTAAACATATTATTATCATATCAGAACTATCTAGAAGGCTCCTTTTTTCACCTGAACCATGACAACCAAACTTTACCTTTCCCAACTTTAATTTCACAGAGTTTCCTGGAGTTCAATACTATTGTATGGTACTTTCCTCAGGTTGCATCTTCGAGATGAATGCAGCTTGTCTACTCCAGTCGTAGCAAACATTCAGGCTTCCTGATCAGCTGGTGTTAGGGAGGTAGCGCGTACATTCCACGAATTTAGGCTGCTGAAGATTGCTTCTTTATCGGCCAAGTTCCATTGTTTATAGCGAGTACCACAGGTAAATTGTATTCGCACTTTGAACGTTTATACCAAAAAAAGGAACCTCCAAGCTCGTCTTGACATATTTGAGTGAGAGAAGAGTGAAAAGATTTGGGCGGATCTTAACATCGAGGCCTTGAGAGTAGATTAGGGTGAAGTGAGGTGAGTATTTAGCAGCGCCTCAATGATGGTTGGGGGGGGGGAATCGGGAGATCCCCCAGAAAACTAGCTGACCAACGGTATCGTTCGGAACGATTCTCACTTGCGAAAATTCGGAGTTAGCCGGGTCTGGGTTTGAACACGCTTCGCCTTGTTAAGAAGAGCAGTCTAACGGTTCAGCCTGAGTGGTCCCGGGAAATATTCGATAACAACGCCACTTAGTCTAAACTAAGTAAGTTTTTCTTTCAATAAACGAAATCTTGGCGAATGGCTTCTTTGTAGGTGGGAGTTCCCTTCGCACAACCACACAATCTCCAGACGCCACATGTTCATCTCCCTTGTTGACAACATTAAAAGGCCGTAAACACGTTCCGTGGACTATATCGAGCTGCAACTCGCTTGTTATCATTTCTGCCAGCGTGGGATTTTGGACACTTGTATCACATACGACGTTACGTCCTGATAGAGATTAACTGATTTGTCACATCGTCTTGAGGTATGATCTAACCACCAATATCTTGTCCACCACTGCACGCTCAGTTGAAAATTTTTACACACGATTGTGAGATGAAGAAAAAATTCGGCGATACCTAGATTAACACATACGGTTACGCAACAAAAAAAAATAAAACGAGTTTAAATTAATGCATCTGAACGAATAGGGGAAAGTGGGGGAAATACGAACAACTAAGGGAAAACGTAAATGAAACAGTGGAATTTGAACACAGAGTTTCTTTATTTTTTTATTATAAAGTTTACTTATCTGTCTAATTAATTCACTAATCAACATTTATATTTTTTTAATAAATTGCAACATTATGAAAGAAAAACAAAACCCTTAGTGTTCGGTTTTACCCGACATTAGTCGGGTAAATACGAACACCAATTGGGGTAATTACGAATTAACATTATTAACGACAGAGATCACATTTAAAACCCAACGATGTTGACTGTCCGTCAGTACAACTCTCGTGAGCCCATTTTTTGCACACGTAGCACATAATCCAGTCTTCAGCGGGGGGATCTATATATTTATCTCTACAAAATATACAAAAGTAGTCTTCATTTTCCTTTTCGCCCTTCTCTTTGTTTGAAGGNNAACGTTCGCGATTGCCCGACACGGAGTGTTCGCATTTACCCCGCGGGATCGAAAATAATAAAATGGCACAAAACAAATTAGGTTATATTTCTTTTGCCAACTGCGTCATTGTCATTTAGCTGATTAATATGTGATTATTCCACAATGTAAAAGCTAAATTACTATTGTAGATAAAAATAAAGCTACACCTACTTGAATTTACCAAACAATTACATCATAAACATACAAAATATTGATAATTGCATACCTTGATAAGTACGTGCATCCGCGTCTCCCGTGTTGTTGACTGGCACTAGTGGTGGCGTGATCTCTGAAACGGCGGCACGTAAAATGTGGCTATCTCTTTCTAATTTATTAGAACCATTGAATTCGGCATTACCCCGCGTTCGCGTTTCCCCCACTCACCCTACGTGTAATTAACAGATCTAATAATTATACGGGAGTATGAAAAGTCTGGTTTGAAATGGCATGTTAGCAAAACAGTGTTAGTGACAAACACCCCACCGCTGAATACACGCCATATTCCTCAAAAATTAATATTTGTTTTTGTTCTTTTTGCAATGTTGTTACTTTTTCATCAATTATTCAACGTTATGAGAAACTATTGCAAGTTAGTATGCTACCATTGTCTTTATAAGTTCTTCACTCATTTCACATATATTGCGTGATCTCTAAATGAGCTTTAAGCGCAGGCTAATGACAAAGCTCCTGGCGAGTGGCACAAGTGAAGTGGTGCTCCCGTTAAATAAACATAACTGGTGCAGGAAGTCGAGCTATCCGGCGTAATAACTGCGGTCACACGATCCATACAGTTTTCAGACTGGAAAGTTACCGCAATGCGTTATTCATCAACTTGGTGCTGATCTGTGGTGTCGCTGAGTCACTTCCTGCTTATTTTGGGTAAGATGGAGTCAAATTGTCATCACTAGATAGCAAAGAAATATAACATTTTAATATATATAGACTATGAAGATAATCTTAAATGAAAAGATATATTATTGTTATTCAAACGCACAAGTAAAATTATTTTCGACATAATGACACAAGACGGTGTTAATATACATACCTTGGTTACTTGTATAAGGAGTGAAATAATTCAAACCCATTTCGTTCCCTACCTAAAAGTGTGATAAGAGAATTTATGAGATCTTTGGTCATTTAGTGTACTTGTTAGATAGTAATTTTCTGACCGAATCAACTTTGACAAAAAATAATTTTTATAGACACGTCTGAAACACATTTATAGCCACACGGTATATGTTGAACACACAAAACATGCATATATGTTCCTGAAGATACAAAAATTTGTAACGATCCAGTGTAACACATTAGTTATCAAAAGATAAGTTCAAATAAACAAGTTTGTTTTACTTGGCATATCACGCTATAATAAATGTTATAGTTCAAAAAGCGCTCAAATATTCTTAAGACTCGTGGCTGTTCAATCTGTGTTGCATTGAGAGATGATGTAATTAGTCAGTCCATTTATCTTCTTTTAAGAAGTACGATAATCAACATTTGTTCACACATGTAACGCCTTTACTCAGATATACTTTGCAGTGAATTATTTCAATTAACCAATTGTAGTTTCTGATAATATAAGAAAAATTATAATATTATATTATTTTAACTTGAAGGTGTTTATGTCCCTCGGAATAGTTTTGCAGTTTTGTGTAACATATCGCATGCAGAATCACCGTATAAGTTTCGTAATACTTAGTCAGAAACCACTCCAATACATGCCCGAGATGGTTACTCGGGATGTGGAGAACCCAATGTTGAACTTAAGTGAACTTGGCGGTTATCGTAATAGACAGTTTGAAACTAGTTTATCTGGATATGTCATCATATCTATGAAAATTGAAAACTATACTAAAATCTTAATAACTTAAAATCAAAAAAAATTTTTTAAGAAAATTAAAACTACTAGTCATAATTGTCTACTCAGGAGACGTTGAAAAGAAGAAAACTTACCACGTGTGATAAGAATGCGTATTAAAAATAAATTAACAACATTAATAAAAATTGTCAATTTACTAAGGAAAATTCTACAGTAGAAAAATAACTTTGTCAGAATTTTCACCACACTTGTATTTAGCCAATTCCTTGTTATGCCCTTTGTTTCAGATCAAAACTGCTGACGAAACAAAGTATATATAAAATGTTGTCACCCTTTCTGAATTTGTTGCAGCCTCATTTATAGAGTCAATATCAGAAGCCATACGATAAATATATATTGAAGTAAGTGTAGTAAGCTACACACTATGCCCTGTCTGCCCGCAAAAGGCGAAACCATTTTTCTACTACAGGTTACACAGAATCTTATAGTATTCTGAGGAATAATCGTCCCATAGTTGCTGCAACTGCTACTCCATTGATAACTGAAGCTGCATACCATCTGCAGCCACACATGTTCTATAGGTGTGAAGTCTGGAAAACGTGCTGGCTAAAATGCGGTGTCAACAGTACGAATGCGATCCTAGGAAATCCGTGCTCTGTGTGTGCGGATGTTATTCTGTTGTAAAATTCCCGACTTAGCACAGCCATGGAAGGAAGCGTGCAAGGCCGCAGAATATCCTAGGACATGCCATTGTGTAGTCAGGGTTCCGTGATCACTACCGGGGAAGACAGGCAATTAAATTATATTGCTCCTCACACCATTATGCCACCATTATTGGCGGCGTTTCTCTCAAGAACAAAGTATGGACTTGTGCGCTGTCTAGTGACCATCCACAAGCAAGTACGGCTGTCATCCATGTTCAGGAAAAACCCAGATTTGTTACTTAAGACGATGCATCGCTATATCTCAGCAACAANCACTTAAGACGATGCATCGCCATATCTCAGCAACAAATGCATTTCTTATGCAATCATCTTCATTTGAATGATCAGATGCAGTACGAAAACAGCAGTTCTTCCTTAACAACTTTAACATCTGTAGATACTGGTAGATATACTCATTTGATTCCGTATGACGAGGGACTAGTCAATGCCTTGCGTAGAACTCGTTTGTTGGTTTTACAAAAAATAGCTTCTGTGAAGTGTCGATAGCAGAGTTATAAAATGTCCTTGACACATAGACGATATTAAACACTCTTACTATTCACATTAAAATGTTGACACAAATTCTGCATTTGCTGATTATACACAATAATTCTTGCAAAATAAAAATATTTATTCCTATAATTATCTATTCCGCCACAGTCTTCCATAACTATAACAGTTTATGGTTAAAAACCAGTCGTGATGCGGTAATTCTAAGTGAAATATGTGTCATTATAATTCTTAAGGGAAAAAGTCAAAAAACTGCATACTATTAGTTTCCCTATTTAACCATTTCACATTAACGTATTAGAAAGTGGTATCGAAAATATTTTTAGTGACCGACTCTTAATTTTTAAATACACCAATAACACTTATCTGAGTACGAGAGCTACCGTTTCACTGTGCTGGTCGTCATGTTTCAGTGAGTGAAATTCAGCTGAACCTCACATGCTGTCTCCACCCTGGAATGGCTTTTCTCGGTTCTTTATTGTCACATATAGAATACACTACAGATTATTTTGGATTTGCAAATATTGGCAACAACGCCAAAAATGAAGATATCACGACAAATCTCAAAGACGAATTCGAATTTTCGGCACACGTGCACTCTACACCAACGTCCTATCAGTTCGGCAACACAGCCTTGTTTTGTGACGTCACAGCGCTAGCAGCGCCGCCGGGCCGCAACACTCAGTGGGCGCCGCCAGTAGAGCTCGAGTCTTAGTCGGGTTCGGAGTGCAGAAGTGCTGCTGGTGTACTGGCTGATGGCGGACCCAGTCTGCCTCCTCCACGTAGCTGCTAATGCTGCTGCTTGGGTCGATAGTGCTGGTTTCAGTTACAGGCCAAATAAGGAAATATTATTTCTTAAGTAAATTACCTCTACGACAGGTTGGCGTAGAAATTGACTACGTAACTCGGGGTAAAACGGAAAAATGGGGGGTTAAGTAGACGCAGGGAGTTGCAATTATTTGCATTTAGTGTAAAAACAAATAAAAAAATACAAATTTATGGAAATTGTTCTCTTTTTAATTCTGTGTTTTTTTTTAGTATATTAGTGTGCAAATACTTTTGAACAAGCAAGAAAAATAATTCTGAGTTACAACAAAAATTATGTTATTTAGCTATATGAAATAAATTTGGTGAAATATTAATTGCTTTGCCAAATGGAAATATCAAAGTGTATAAATAATTTCTACACGAAAAGATTTGTGTAAATAACGTAATAAATTACAATTTTTGCTTTCAGGAATACTTATATCTCGGATACTTTAATTTAAATGTTTATAAGATTAATGTTATGTAATATATTAAGATAATATTTCTGATATTGTTACCTACTTGGTTCGTTATTATAGAAAAGCAATTATATTATATTTTGGTTCATTTGGTGGTTAAGTTGCATAAAGCATATATATTATTTAAATAATAATATATAACAAAGCNACAATGATATTATATTTTGGTTCATTTGGTGGTTAAGTTGCATAAAGCATATATATTATTTAAATAATAATATATAACAAAGCAAGGAAACAAATCTTTCATTCTGCATTAATTTATATTTATATAAATTTTATTTTCAAATGACTCCAAAGAATTTTGACATGTTTTGTTTATGATACATTTCCAGATGTGAAAATGAATAAAGGAATCCCTAAAAAATTCGACATATTTCTTAAATTTGAACATTATTCAAAATATCGTACTAAAATTAATTCTAACAGAATTAAAAATAATTTTTTTAATGATCTAAAAAAATAAAAAACCTATGAATATAGTTGTTATTTCATACAAAATTATGAAATTATGACTCTAAATGAATTATTACCATATATGAATTTTAGGANGAATATAGTTGTTATTTCATACAAAATTATGAAATTATGACTCTAAATGAATTATTACCATATATGAATTTTAGGGTGTTATCTGGTTTTTGAATAAGTAGTATAATTGGATAATACTTATATTTTAATTAACTATTGTGAAATCATAATCATGTAAAAAATTACATTTTCATTAAAATAATTATTTACATATGAATAAATAACGTTACAAGAAAAGAAAAATTCTCTTGTTTCCCATTTAATAAAATCGTTATATTAAAAATCTAATGTCAAATGGAATATAACACTGATTTTAATATATTAAAATCATTGTGGAAAAAAAATGTTTGCCAAAATAGCTAATATTAAAAGTATTCTTTATATAGGCATCTGCTTTATACAATATTTGCTAACAAAGATCTAAGTATGTATATTTTCTAACATTAAATAAAATTAATTTATTTCTGAGTTATATATAATTCTGCGGCGAAAGTCTGTTTAAAATACATTTTAAATTCGAAATATTTTATCATTACAAAAAATATGTGTTTATCAATATGAGTTAAGTAATCATGTAAAGATAATGACATATATATTCTATTTTTAAGAAGTTATGTTGATTTTTATATTTGTACATGGTTTAATTTCGAAATTTTCATGGTAATTCAATGTATAATAAATATTTTATGGATAATATTTTTTAATTTTTATTTGTAATCAAATCATTTGATTTAAAGCAGGCTGAAGACCTCGTAATTGACACCCAGGCATTTTAATTAGCATTCCATACTTCCTAATTTATGAAATCATACTATGAATCTAAATCACTTTAGTGTACACCAGTGTGAATAAAATGNTTCCTAATTTATGAAATCATACTATGAATCTAAATCACTTTAGTGTACACCAGTGTGAATAAAATGGATTTGAAAATTTTTCATTTTTACTGTATATGATTCGCAATAATTATTGTAGTTCAAATAGTGAACTATTTGGTGCCAATTATTTATTTTTATAATTTTGAAATTTATCGTCCTACGGAATACACACATTAAATGAAGAAATATTTTACTACTTTAATAAATTATTTTGCATTATAAGATTAAGGAGTAAAAATAATAATTAATAGATTCTCTCGCGCAATGCATTGGTTGCTAGTGATACATAAAAATCTGAGATTTAATAGTCCAAACTATTAGTAAATTTACAACCGAATCACTCTTTCTGTGCACGAGAAAGCACTTGAATTTATAAAGTGTTTAAAAAAGGTATCAGATATATTATATTTTTTCGACTAAAACTTTTTAAGTTGATAATATAGTATTAGTTTATTTAGCTTGAACACCTTTTCTTAGACTAAAATAAGCCTAGTGAAGTGAAATTCACGTCTGTATGTATGCACATTCAAATAACATATAATTTACTTATGAACAATTTTTAATTCCCTATATTTCAACCTACAAGACTTAATTATTTTTTTTATTTTGATTTAATTGGGAGTTCGCAACATCTAGCTATGTTTTAAAGAAACTTAAAGTGGTTCAACAAATCGTAGTTTTGAATGCAAGCATTAAAACAAAAATTCGGGTTCTTTCTGTAATGTCTTTTTGCAATCACGAAATGATATCAATTTAAAAGAATATTATTCTGCTTAAACAATTTTTTTAACACTAGACCTGTCATTAATATATAGTAGATAAATAAACCAAGTTAAATATCGCAGTGTTGTGCCATAAAGGCTAAAACCAAGAGACGAACTATTTGCAGAGAGCTCTGAATGAACCAAATAGTTCATTAATGCTCAGAAAAATATAGAGTTATGCCGAGGGGTTGGGAGAAATTTAGCTTGCGGTTAACAACGAGGTATTTGGGGATAATATCAGAAAATTTAGATGCAATAGAGACGACAGTGGAACTGGCAGGACCCCAAGAAAACCTGGCGTCCACCACAATTGCATGCGCTAATACTGGATGTGACCTAGCCAAGGATCAATTATGGATTGCATTGTTGGTTATTCGGGGCTCTTCCCGAGTATCCACACCTTTCCTGAATCACAGCATAAGTTGAGAGGGAGCTAAACACCTCACAGATAGTATGGGATATACATACAGAATGCAAAAAGTATCTAGTATACATAGAAGAAAGCAGAGCATTTATACGATACCAACAGTCCCTTTAAAAAAGTTAAATTCTAAATGAATTCTAACAAAAAAATTTTTTTTACAATACCAAAGAGAAATAAACACGAAAGAACAACAAAATGAACCTAATGATGTCTCTGACTAGGGAGGATTTGTTTCCTCCCACTGCAGCTTAGAAGCATGTATGGCCTCCATGCGCATTTTGCAGGTCTCTAACAAGCCGTGGCATATTTGTAATCAATGCGTTGATGTAATTTTCTGGACGAAGGTCCCATTCCATCTGGGAAGTGCTTATGAGATCATGATGTGTTTCTGGAGGTTTGTGGATGATTATAAACTTCTGTTTTAATTTTGCTCCAGACATGTTCAATTCATTAGTGCGCCTTATGTTGATCACAAAATACCTACGTAACTCCTACAACCCAAATGGCCTTATCTCACAATACTCCAATATTTTAATGTGATGAATATAATCGATCCCGCCTTCTTGCTACATGAGAATTATATCGCAGAGATAAAAGGCAAATATGGAGGTCCTAAAAAGTATTCAAGTAGTAGTAATTTATGGCTTACAAGTTATGTCACGTCTGTTGAATACTATTTGAAATTCTATGGGAATGAAACATGTTTTTTAGATTTGTTTATAACTGAGAACAAAGAAAGTTAATTATAAAATGGGATTGTACATTTGTGACTTGTAGGAAACTCTTGGAAGTAAAAAATAAAAGATTAAATATGTATTGGTTTATAGGTTAACATCACGCCGGTGAAGATGAGAATGTTATTGCTGTTGAGGTTATTACTCGCTACAACAGGTTTTACCGAAAAAACAACCAGAACAACGAGTATTAGAGGGAAAAGTATTGAAAATCTGAGTCAGTTACTGCAACAAACCTCAGAAATATTTGAGATGTATTTTAGATACAACACCAAGTCTGTGGTTGTCACAATGAACCGTCCATCTCCAGAAGCAGACAGCCTGATGCGCACTCTGCAGTCAGCTAACGGAAGCACTCTGTACGTGAGGAACAACAACTGCTCCAGCACTGTGTCACATAGTGCGACATGTGCAGTACTGGATCACGTCAACCCTGGGAGCGCTGGCTACGTCATCATCTCAGACGACGTAGCAGATGATTTCTTCATGGAGGCTGTGGAGCAGTTATCTCGGAGCACCTTCTGGGACTGCCAGTCTCGTGTCCTGCTGGTGCTCACGAGTGTGGTCAGGGTATCTATCAGCGGCATAGAGGACATAGTGAGGAGATACTGGAAACGGCACGAGATACTCAACTGCGTGGCTGTGTTCACCACCGATTCAGCGCCGTCCCAGCCTCGAGAAGTGAGTCATGTACAGGCGCTGTCTTTCAACCCATTCTGGTTCGGTGGGTACTTCATGAGATATTGGGGTAGAAATATTATTAGCAGTTTTACTTTTGACAAGGTTTCAAACATTAATGGATACCCACTGAAAGCTGTCATGGCCCATTTCCCACCTTTCCTCAATAAGGTAAAGATGGATGATGGTATTATCACTTACGAAGGTGTTTCTAAAGACGCAATGACTATTTTCACAAACAGAATTAACGCATGCATTGTTGACAACGATAGGAAGTACGCCATAAACACGAAAAATTGGTCGCTACCTGATAATTTTTATGAGGAGCCAGATTTCCGTTTATACTTTATTCTCCTATCAACAGTGAATCAAACAAGAATATCAACTTACCCTTTCATACAAGTAAACGTGGTATTTGTCGTCCCTAAAGCTGAATATATGCCACTATGGAGGAGCGCAATAAAACCTTTTTCTTATGGTACGTGGATTTCATACTTGCTTTTTGTCATATTTGTATTCGCGATATGTATATTTTTTTCCTTTTGTTTTAGTACACATGTGCAATCATTAGTACCTTTAGAATTATTTAGAGTTCTCTTTTTAGGGGAAACCATTTATCCAGCAAACTCTCTGTCAAAACGATTATTCCTTATTTCCTTGTTTGTGTTTAATATAGTATTTAATAATGCGTACTCTGGTTCTTTCCTAAAGTACACTCTATCACCGCAGCTTTATCCTGATATAAACACGCAGGAAGAATTTATTCAAAATTCTCTGCCGCTGTCTATTGCTTTTAGTATGGAAAATAATATTTCGTTTTATGATAATGAAAATATGCTAAATTCAGCCATGGAATGGAACGATGAGTTATCTAAGTTTATTATGGAAGGTTCATTGTTATTTATAAATGTTGACGAATCTATTAAAATGATTAGAGAACACAAAAATTTAAGCATTCTCTTGACTGATATATATGCAAAATACTGTTCACATTTGAAAGAAAATTTTGATGGAAATCGCCCACTTCTTCATATTCCGAAAATAAATATTTTGCCAGTGTTTCCAAGTTTACAAATGCGTCCGAACTTCCCTTTCTTGAGAAAATTGAATCGCGTCTATTGGTTGGAAAACGAAGCTGGCGTAGTCGCGAAGATGAAAAGTGAGTTTTATTACATCGCAACACATCGAGAAACAGAAATTTGCGAATATAAGCCGCTAGAGATGGGAAATTTAAAAGCTTTTTCTTTGTTTTCTACTGTGGACTTGCCGTTAGTGTAGTAGTGTATATTTTGGAGTATATTTCCATAAAATTGTTTTAAGCTCGGTTTATAGGTAAATTATAAGGAAATTTTAAATTTAAAATTAGTAATAAAAAATTATTTGCATCCACTGCAACATAATAAAGGATATGCTCATATAAATACAATTATATTGCAACATATTTGTGATTGATTTATGCTGTCATATTCTGACGTATAATTTATGTATGTAAGGAATATACTGATCTTCGGCTCTATGGAATATCAGTATACGAAATGTGACTATCAGGTAACAAGAATGGTGAAAAATATGTGGTTCGGTGCAAAAATATTACTATATACCTTCAAACTTTGACAGAATACTTCCCGTTTACATACAGATCAGTCCAAAGCAGTCCTGCAGCTCATCAACATACATTTTCTTCAACAGATCCGCTATTTGCTTCATATATTTCAATACATTCTTCAATTTGAAAACAGGTATAAGTTGCATGGTGTCAGATCTGGAGAATGAAGGGATACTCCAGACAGGCATGCATTTGTCTGCTAAAATATTTTATTTTCGGAACGATCGATCGATATATGTGGGAACTCTAACTTGAATCATGATTCATAAGTTATTATGCTAAACCACCGGTCTGTTATTCCTNTTCATTTCAATATATTCTTCAATTTGAAAACAGGTATAAGTAGAATGGTGTCAGATCTGGAGAAAGAAGAGATACACCAGACAGGCATCCATTTGTCTGCTAAAATTTTGTTTTTCGGAACGATCGATTGATATATGTGGNCCGGTCTGTTATTCCTAACTCTTTCAAACACTTTGTTGGAGGTTTTTATTCCAAACAATTTTCGGGTTTACATGCTGCTCGATTTTGTGGTAACCATGATCCCGAAAAATAGCATAACAGCTTTATCTCTCACCAAAGTCCACAGGTAAACCAAACCACACAGAGAGAGTATTTAAGGTATTTTACTTTTAATTCGCCAAGGACACATGTCTTATATACACTTGGCTCCATCAGTGTTACAACCAAAATGCCGCGATAGCACCGGGCTGCGAGTGAATGCTTAGAAAAAAAGTGTAATCGAGACTACGGACTTCACTGAATGTTCTCAGGTGAATACGTTTTCATAACGCGCACACCTCACATTCTATTCCAGAGGTTTTTCGAATAAACATGTTTGCTATTCTCTCTCAAGGTCTGTTTTGCTATGGCCGTAATTAAGGTCCAGGGACATTCCCTAAGTAGGCACAGTGTTATTTGAAGGAACAAGGTTCCTCACATGGGTCTCGCTTATGTGGCCGTCGATAAAGGAAATTGGTAGCTGATTCGTGTAGTAGCCTGCAAGCGAGCGAAGCCAATGACAAAAAGCTAGTTCCTTATAAACCTTAAAATTTGATTTGTATTATTATTATCTTGTGGCTATAGAAGCAATTATTCTTTTCAATCACATATCTATAAATATTACTTTAGAATTTAGTGGTGAAAAAACCTGAGTCAACGTGTTAGAGTTATGTGATATTTTTAACCCTTAAAGCAGAATCATATTTTATTATGCGAACGATAAACTATTTTCACTTTACCGATTAATTAATTGCGGATGATCTGTAAAGTAAACTGTAATATGTGTAAGTGTCTTAGCTAGTTCAATACGGAAACAAAAAATGAATTTTGGCACCCCTCTCAAATCTTATGCTTGAAAATGTTTTCCCATGCTCCGACAGTAGAGAACCAGATATTTGGGGAAATGTCTAATTGTAGTTCTTGATGTCAATACGGATGTAAAAGAAACTCTCTTTTTAAAAGGTATTTAAGACTATTTTTTTACTAACAACGTTAAGTTTCAAACTAATTACCATGAATAATAACTGAACGCCAGCTGGCCATTCTGACTTCCTTTGTTTCGTAAGAAATCCCACAACTATAAACAAAATAGTCACTAATTTGGACTGTTAAGTACGTCGTTCTGATTACTATTGTTCTTGTGACTATCGGCCCCAAGAGTCTCTTTGCTACCGAGATATCCACTTCAGTCTAAGGAAATGTTAGTCATTGATTTCCCTGTTAACTTGTTAGTATCGAAGGTTGTTTCTCAATTAATAGTACATACTTGAAAAGTATAAACATATTCGTACTTGCCGTTGTGTGTACTGTTTTTTTTTTCTGGCTGTACTTGACTTGTCACACAACCTGGCGTAAATTACACTAACTACTAGGAAGAAAACTCGTGTTTTGTCATTCTAAGCTAACAACTCAATGGTTTGTAATGTAAATACATATTTATGTTCAATTTTTGTTGTATACGGTTTAGTTTATGTCTATGGCGTTGTTTGGTATCGTTGCAAAAAAATATATATAAATTATGCATTTGTCTTGTGTAACAGGTAGGTTATTATAAACGCACAAATAAGGTTGCATTTTGAGTGCATCATAGATAAATGAGACAGCGGGTCAGTAGAACCACAACAATTTCCCGTCATAATTATGTACATGCGCTTGAAAACAAGCATGGCGACCGCCGCAAATTCCCAAATTCACCCATCAAATAAGCAACTTAGTGTACTTGGCAAGTACAGTCTCTGTGTGTACTCTTATAATAATTAGGATGGAGCCAGTATATACTTAGTGATGTGACAGGTGGGGCGAAGTATGGACATGCATATGCTTGAAGGGTATTGGTATTCAGCCTAAGTAAGAGTAAAAAAATCATGATAATCACTTCTGAGGATTATATCTGCACTGTCATCCTCTGTATCTGTATTTTTTTTATCTGGAGAAGAATTTATTTGGAAACTTTTTATAATCCATTCAAGGTAACTTACCACTTCTCGAAAGCCCTGCTTTAGGTCCATTTCCAAGGGATCTCTCTGCCTCGTGCAAACAAGCTTAGAATATTACAGCAAAGGGACTGTGCACCACATTAGTCCGCACTCGGTGCAAGAATATTTTACATAAGACCTATTTTTTTACTATGCATTACACACGTATTTTCTTCCTGCTTTTATTCAGATTACTTAAAATTAAAATATTGTAATTTATAGACAATATTTAATAACGTATACAATTTTTCCAAAAATAAGGTGCTATTTTGTTAACAGAAGTATACAACGATTGTGATACATGATAAATTTAGGAAACAACCAAACATGTAATACATGGGGTAATTTCTCGAATGTTCGATTTAAAAAGTATGAAGAAACCGCAATTAGACTACACCAAAGATATTTCGCATAACACTACAAATGAATCAGAGTAAATTCCACAAAAACGTAGTGTCAAATGTGAAAAATGCATAAAGAAGTTTAACAAGCAAATGTTGTATGTAAATTTCAAGTTTATTTTACATATTGAGCTACATAAAACATTTTGTGTGTGTTTTAAATAATGCGTTTTAAATATAGTCATTTCACAGTTTCTTAAAATTTCCTGAAGCACTCAATTCCAAAAAAATTATTATTATATATATGTATATATGCACATATAAATGTTTGGTCATTTTATATTTTGTGTGTGTAGTTTGTAAAACCACTACAGTGTGTGTAATTTTACACAAATTTTCTTAATAATCCAGATAAAACTACATGTGTTTGGTGAAAATACATGAATGAATGGCTTTATAAATACAATGTTGTTATTTATTTACAAATTTTTATGTATGTGTTACATCATACATTTAATTTTATGTTATTCATATTAATTATAATATTCCATTTGTAATTAATATGCATAAAAACTAGGGAAAAAAATAGTTGTCTTGGTAATACTACTAATATTATAAATGCGGAAGACTGTGTGTGTATATTTGTTTGTTACCACACAACACTATAACAGCTGAACGTATTTTAATAAAACTTTGTACGTAGGTTCTTTATGTCTGGGATAGGACATGGGATACTTTTTATACGGGTCATGTGGAATAACAACAAAACGTTATTCTGCAACTGCTGGGAACGTGACCGAACTCAGCTTCATAACGGCTGAACGGATTTTGATGAAACTTGGTATGAATGTACTTAAGGTCCTGGAATAGGACATACGATACTTTTTATCCCGGAAAATTGTACAGTCCCTGTGGAATAACAACAAAACATAATTCTGCAACGACTGGGAACGTGACAAAAAATTTTTCTTCCTCTGGTGTCAGAGTTTATTAGGCCGCCCAAGGACCTCTGAAATGGCTTAACGACTGCTATTAATTGATTACAACTAGGACCGAATATTTAACGTGCCCACCGAAGCCCGGAAGCGCTCAGATGTTATGCCACTAAACGGTCTCCCATCCTAATGTGTGCCACTGGGAACGTTGCTCAACTTTGGTAATCGATTAAAATCCTTCAGTCAAGCGCAAAAAGTAGTACCTAGGTACACTTATTTCTAAAGCTACAGCTTGATAAACTCACGTTTTGAGTTTCATACATCGAAAGCAGAAATGTGGTAACTACGCAATAGTTGCACGTATACACTCCAAAAACAATACCCTTCTTCTTGGCTATCGGGAAAAAATTTCCTTCCTTTTGAGTTGCCGTAATTAATTAAAAACTTAGGCCAACATAGCAAAATTTTATAATACTGATTTCACTTAAATGAATTAATTATCTTTTCCCAATGTATTTATTTGTGTATCACGGTAAATCTCAATTGTACCCGGGCAAAGCCGGGCCGGTTCACTAGTTCCCAATACAATGTAGTTCTTATGAAGAATATTATTAATATTGTTGCGCATGAATGCGGTACGTTGTCCCTTTGTTGTGATTTTCTAGATTCGGTTAGGCTAAGTTATAAGGAGGTTGAGTAATATCCTGGAAGTAAAACTTAAGTAGGTCTTCCGAAAAGTTGGAAGTAACCGTTGATGGATTATACAACAAATCGTTCTTGTAAGCGTTCTAAATTTAATGGAAATTAAAATAAATCTCACTAAAATAAATTTTCAAGTTGTCGCGTTAAAATATATACTAAGTACAGCACATTCGTTATAACATTAAGGTCTATCATTCTAAACAGGTACTATACCCAACTTAAAAAAAAAGAATTGGTTACTTCCAACTTTTCGGAAGAGATATATATACACACCCCTTCAGCTTCGAAACGCTGCAAACATAAAGGGGATACTTAAGGAAGATATATGCACTTAAATCAAAACATTTGAACTAAGAACTTAAAAATTTTAAACACTGCATGAAAATAATGTGTTTTAATGTAGTATTTCTTGAAATAAAGGTGTTATCAGCCCGAGTAATTGGTAAGAATACCCGCTTAATACCTTCAGGTAGTAATCTTGTGATTGTGTTACACCATTGGCCATATTTGTTGTTAATTTCATTAAAGCTATTTCTTTTTGCTGGAAAAATGTAATTGTAGCTTAAAATTACAAACATTTGTGGAAAAAAAAGACTTTGCTTCTATTGCGAATCGCTAACCAACTATCAATACAGTAAAACCTTCATACAACACTCTGCTATACAATAAAAATGATAATTATCTGCCTTATTTTCCGATATTTTAATGTAGGCCTAAAATGATTTTAATGTCTTGGTTTAGGGTCGCATACGATTACACGAGTCATGTTGTTTTCTGTCCGATTTTGCGTAAGTAAACACTTCACTAACTTTAAAGCTGTTTTTCGCGAGAAAAATTTCATATTTTTTTGTTATAACAAGTTAAACACAAACACATGCGACCTACATACACACGCAATTTACACAAGCATATATATAACCCTGAAGGTTTATGAAATCCTGTATGAACACACACACACACAGCATCTATTGATTAATATAAACCAAAGGTCCTCTAAAAAAAAAATATTTCAACTAGGGTTTCAAACTTAAGTTTAATTTAGGCAAAACAACAGAGGAAAACTGCAGCTATTTTTCCCTTCTAGTGAAGCAAGTTGCATACCACGAAGGCGAACAGAATCGACGCTCCATGCGGGGAATAAAATGCTAAACTTGTGGCAACCTTTTCTTCTCAATTTTTAATCTTCGATGGTTTATGTAGGTTGACCCACGTATATTAACAAGCAGCAACTAGTACCGTCGCCTCTCCTGGTCAGCAGGTTTCCTCGGTGATTTCCCGTTTCTCCCGCCCTTGCATTCCGACGCTGCTCCATACCCACCTATCTTCACACTATACAGCTCTCCAGACCTCGGTGTTAAGAGCTACCCAAATCTTTTCACTCACTAGAGGCACCCACGTACCTCGTATTTATAATGCCCTATGTGCAGCTCCTGTCCGCATGGCGTGTCAATTCCGTTCGCCTTTGTTACATGCAACTCGCTCTACACGCAGGTACGCGTAGCTGCGAACCCCCTGCGGTTGGTTTGCCTAACTTCAACTTAAATTTTAAAACACTACATGACCTTACAAAAGTTCTGTTTTTAGGACTTTTTGTTTATTTAATTCAACAATTCAGTGTATGAATTTCTACATGCTATTCACCTTGTATAAATCGCAGGGGAAAATATTATAATATTTTAAGACAAAGGACACAAGTTTATGTTATATTTTTGTATATACAAGCATATATACTAAGCATAGTTGCTTAAAATACACCAGTGTTAGCTGTTACAAAACTATAGTGCTGAGGCATTTTTTTCATGTACCAGAGTTTTCCTTCAATGCATAAATATTCTACTATTAAAACACTCGGAAAACATCTTTACAGCTGGGCAAACCAATTCACCTGCTATTAATCAAAGCACCTTTAAGAAGCAACATCGCGAGTCTTCTTACATGCAAGTAGGCTACAACGTCCAGCTGAAAACTGGACGTTGAGAGCAGCAAGTAGGACATTTCATATCCTGCAAGGGTTCTTATCAGGAAAGTAGTCTTAGCTTAATGTGTATTTCTTATATTATAAAATAATTATTTTGTTTTTAATTGAAAGTTTTAACTGAAAAAAAAATTCTTTACCCGAGGTAACAGTCAACAAAGGCAAACTGTATCGAAGTATTTTTATTCTTTAAATCATGTAACTTGTTTACCGTCATGGTCGTATTATTGACAGTGGATAAGCTTTTCACTTCATTATGCTGCAAACGATCAATATTTTCAGTGACTTTTTCTTGGTGTTTTGTAAGTTTCAACATAAGCAATTCACAGTAAAGAGCACTTTTGAAGGCCCTGCTTCTGATCTACTTGTATGCACATTTTGTATTCTCCCATCATACGTAAAAATAACATATTTACTGGTCTTTTCACTTGATTTAAGCGTCGGTCAATTGAAACAGTGAAATTCGTATAAAAAGTTAGTATTTTACAAATGTGCAAACATGAATTGAAAAATAAACGGAAAACTAAATTAATCATTTTAGTATCCACAAATGTTTACCTAACGCCTTTTATTTCACTTCGGGACACGGAACTACTTCCTCTCGACAGTTGCAAACTAAACTGGGCAAGAACCAGTGTGTGTGCCAGTTAAAATACATGCAGTTCAGGGCAGTGATATTTTTCAAAGGTTGATATAAAAATAGTTTAAGTAACCGTGTACCCGCTCATGTGACGAAAAGGTCGCAGCGAAGATGTCTTGGTACCCATTAAAAGAAGACAAAAACAATAAGGAATGAATAATCTATCAATTAAAAATAACAAAAAATAAGGCAGAT
>NQII01009071.1:0-39650 GCA_002778355.1 Clitarchus hookeri
TCGGAAAGTTGATTAAATATTAAATTATCTAATCTTTTCTAACGGTTTGGAAATGTTTATTTGAACACTGTTGCCAACATCGAAACACTGCAGACGCAGCACGTACAACACGTGTAGAAATTCTCATAAATGCCCACCCTGCCTCTGGAAGTACGACCCTTTACAAACTGTCTTCCTAATGTACTATACGTCTTCGTGGCGTGACGCGAGCTTGATCTGACAGTTGTACCAACCTGATACATCACTCCCTGCAGCCCTAACTCACGCGGCACGCCATTCCCACAGTGATGGGTGTCGCTAAAGTCTTGTGATGGATGAAGAACTTGACGCATATTGCAACCCACTAATCCCATGTTTAAAGCGATGCCTTTTAAAGTGTTGCAATGGTTTCCCCGTCAGTTGAGGTTGCATTGCCATCTTATNATCCCATGTTTAAAGCGATGCCTTTTAAAGTGTTGCAATGGTTTCCCCGTCAGTTGAGGTTGCATTGCCATCTTATTGACACTAGTTACCAGTGCCAGAACACCAGTGAAACAGTTTCTGAAAATATGCGCAAGAACCATAAAATATCCGAGTATTACTTTCCGTGGGCCACTAAAGATAACACTAAAGATAACTCTGGTGATAAAGATAAGAAACCTAGAGGAAAATGGAAATCGTTCCGATATAGCTATGCAGACTGATAAAGTGTACGTATTTTCTTGTGCTATTAATCACCGACTGACGTAAATTATTTGAGCGGGAAGCCATCAAAGTTTCATCGGACTCGATTTAATTANGAGCGGGAAGCCATCAAAGTTTCATCGGACTCGATTTAATTACACATGCGACACTTTCATCTTTATTTGGAAAGATGTCTTTTCACCCTCCTTCGAAGTTTTTAATTGCTATATTGATATATTATTTTAAAACAGAGTATTTCTCATTCGCACTACACGATATCTTGGCATGCTTTCTCTAAATCTTTTTTTGTCTGTTAGTGAATTCTCTATGATGTGATTTTCAGTACAGTGCATTAAGCCAATCCGATCTTCCTTGTGACAATGTTTGAAAGGGGGCATGGAGAGGGAGGCAAAACGCTTGAGTCCCGTAGATTTGGTGCATATATTAATAGTCTTTGCGTGGTTTGGTTGTCCGGTAAACCCATCACGTAGTCTTAAGTTTTCGTTAATCTCGGGCCAGTTAAGCCGCAACGCATTAATAACAGTTCCCCTTTATCAGCGGGAGTTTTGTACGGAAATTTGCACATAACATACGGACATGGCGGCCTTTCATGAACGAAGAAGGAACGCAACTCCGTACTGATAAAACACGGATGCTCTACGCATTTTATGTAGCGTTGTGTATCAGTAACGAACAATGCAGACAGAACGAAGTGTTCGTCACCTACGTGAAACGTGGATTATTTCTGAAACAGTTTAGATATTCTGCACTTTCATTTATCGTAAAACAAACCACATGTGTAACAAACAGAAGAAACACTTAAAAATCTTTCTCATTTCAAGCACATTAAGTGAGTAAAATACGATAGGTGAATTATTGTGATGTGTTTACTGTCGTACTGGTTCGTGTTTACATTGTGTTCCAAGACAAAAGTAAAGTATTTACGTTTATGTAATTTTTTTTAATATAGTGCTACACCCACACAACGTAATTAATTGTGTTTTCGCAATATAAATGTAGAAATCAGAAATACCGTAAAAATATTGAGAAAATTCGTGTAAACTTCTATAAAATCAGGGCATCTCGACACCTTGACGTAATTTAATTGCGAATTTGCTTACTCTCTTCCAGGAGTTCTCATCCTTTGATTCTCGTTTAAATGAACTTTACAAACGAAATAACTTAATTTGGAATCATTTTTCTGATTGCCAACTTTCTGTGATCATATTTTGCGACTTTACAGCCAATAAAATAGTTTAATGATGACGGAAATTCGAGCAGAGGTAACATACAGAAATCAGCATTTGTTCAAGATACGTAAATATGCCATCGAATTAAGTTAAAGCAAGTTTGGGTTATTGTTTGTGTTAAATAAAGTGAATGTGTCTTGCTTTAAAATTTTGTGGAACTTCTATTTATGCTCTGTTTCGCTGACAAATTTTGATACCCCTTCAAATGCACACATGGCTGAAAGGAAAATCTGAAATGCGAGGGGTTAATACTTCCATATCAATACGGAATAACTAGCCGGATGATAGTCGACCCAACATAATTTCATTTTATAGCTAGTCAAACGTTAGAACAGTCATTAAAGCAGTATGGTATACAGGATGATTCTAATATCACGGGACAAACATTGAGGGGTGGTAGAGCTCACTAAAACAAACAATTATTGTATAGGAATATATGGGCGGAAGTGACGCGTTGAGGCACAAACACAAAAATAACACATGAAATGCAACACATTGTTTATTTACAACGTCGCCGCTAAATGCCTTTTTACAGCAATGTTTATAATAATTGCTCAAAATTGCTACCACCGACAGTAATGCAAGCTGTGTAGCGTCGGTGGAGTGATTGGCGAACAGATTCAAATACGCCGGGTATTTCACGCACGCCACCATTGTCAGCCTATCACGCCATATGTGGAGGTCGCCAAGCATGCGTGACTATTGGTGGA
The DNA here is from genome assembly GCA_002778355.1 of Clitarchus hookeri. Taxonomy (NCBI): domain Eukaryota; kingdom Metazoa; phylum Arthropoda; class Insecta; order Phasmatodea; family Phasmatidae; genus Clitarchus; species Clitarchus hookeri. The sequence goes on from NQII01009071.1 coordinate 2,624, forward strand.
TGCATTTCCAGCAACTGTTTTAACATTTTCTGTACGGAATCACTTGTTTAGTATGCTGCTAATGAAAATTCTGTGTTTCCGTTAATGCGTTATGTTTTTGTGTTCGTGCCTCAACGCGTCACTTCCGCCCATATATTCCTATACAATAATTGTTTATTTTAGTGAGCTCTACGACCCCGCAATGTTTGTCCGATAATTTTAGAATCACCCTGTATTTAACTTATTCTTTGAAGTCAAATATGTTAGTTTACTATGGCCAGAGTCGCAGACTTCTTGTTTCTAGTGAAGGGAAGGAAGAAATTCTCGAACTTTCTGTAACAACACTCACGTTAATTATAATCATATCACACACACACGCCCACACACATACGCACGCGCGCACACACTCTCGCTCTCTCACCTCTCACTCTCTCTCTCTTTTTCCCTATCTCTTTCTCTCTTTCCTCTCTCCTCTCTTTATCTCTCTTTCTGTCTCCCTCGTTCTCTTTATCTCTCTTTTTCTCTTTTTCTCTGTTTCGCTCCTTTTTTCTCTTTATCTCTTTTTATGCTCCTTTTTTCTCTCTTTATATCTTTTTATCTCTTTATCTCTTTTTCTCTTTCTCTTTATTTCCCTCTTTATTTCTCTCTTAATGTGTATTGTATGTTTCTGCGTGAAGTTACGCACTAATATAAAATACTTATTTTCGTGTACGCCATTATTTTCAGCAACACTAATTAAAAATATTGAAGAGACCACTGTATTGAAATTTTTCTTGCAAATACAGCGTTAATTATAAAAGTATTTTAAAATTAAATTTTAAAATTGTTACAAAACATTCTTTAAATATAACATACCAAAATATTATATTTGATAAAGAATGAGGCAAGAAGTTCACTATAAGATGTACTTGATACAAACTGAACAAGTGACCGCCCACATGGAGGGGAAAGGGAGGGGTTACCGCCCCCCTTGCCGCACACCCTACCCGGAGCCTATGACTACTGGCCAAAGTGAGTATTTCACTTTCTCTAATGCGTTTCTAATTTGCCTGGCTTTTATGCCAACATGATGCACGAATGTAAACGAGAACGTCGTTCATAATTTGTCGCAATACGCGCGCGGCATTTCAGTGTCAGTGTATGATCATTGCGTGTTTAATAGAAAGTCACAAAACTATAGCATATTCAAACTAACTGTATATTAATATTTACGAAGATGAATAAGCAGCAATGGTACAACACGCAAATTAAATAGCGAATGTTTCTATGGAGTGTGAAGAGTTTCTGGCGAAACTATAAGTGTAATTTCGCGGTAATACTTTATGATGCTTATAAAAACGGTGTTTTAATGCAGCAATATAAATATAATATATTACTGTAATTTTTTGATATTTTAATAAATGTTACGAGTAATGTGAAATTCATTTCGTCCATTAATTCAAGGATTTTTAAACCTTAACAGATCCAATTATGTTTTTAGAAACGAAAAATTTTCGCAATAATCAACAAATTTGTTTATGATTTGTTGCTGTTTAATTTTCCTAACGTGTCAGTTTTTATCCCGGTAGTTCGGAGTCGGATAAAGTGTAGACTCAATGTCACAATCCTGAAAACCCTTTTCCATAATTAATAAATTAATAAGGTTGTACAAGGAAGATTTAGCCCACTGGTATGCGGCCTGAGGGTCTCGGTAGGACGATGGCGGGTGCTGTTTCGATTTCACTACGCCACCTCGCTGAAGATGTTGAATCCGTAATTCAGACATCATTATAAAATATTTTGTTAATATCGTTACGCGCTCGCTCCTTCTCATCCCGCGTGAGCGAGTGGAAGTGGACAACGGTTATACGATAGCGGCTGCGGCAAGGCAATGGAATGTTTTGAATTACAGGCGCGCGCTAAACCAAGAGCCACGTATCTATAACCAAAAAGCGAGTCGAGACTATAATCATTTCGCGGTGCGCGCTGCTGATATGGACTGTATTGAGTTTCTGTATTTATCTTATGAACGTTCTAGTGGTTTCTCCAAGCGTGCCTCAGGGTGCATCGAACTTTCCAGGCCAAGGCCAGCAAAGCACGTCGGGCCTCCGAGCCGGGAGTTGTTGAATGGATAAGTTTCAGCAATAGACGACTAGCGAGAAGAGAAGCGCGCGGCGAGAGGAAAGACCAGCGGGTGGGAAATCTGCAAAGAGTAAGACTGTGTGCTGGACTATTGGACTGGATGCGTGTGTGAAAGACATTACGAATTATGGCAACGCATAGACTGAACGTGTTTTAACGACGAGTATGAGTTAATTGACAATAACCAAACAGATACATAAAGAAGGACGTTAATAGGAATTGAAATTTACACTAAACATTGCGCTGGCTGTGAAATAAAAAGAGTAATAGTAGAGACAAATAATTTAACACAGTAAATGAAAGCTGCGTGAATAAATTAAAGATCAAATTAAGTAATTATATTTTTATTAAGACCTCCATCCCTCACGAACTCAGATACGCCCCCCCAGGCGCCCTTGTAACAATACTTAAACCTGCCAAATATTTCGCAGTTGGTGACGAACTGTTACATTACAAAATAAGCAGTCTCTTCGTAATCAACACCAAGTATTGCTGTGATAACTCACTACAGCTCCATTTTCATGTTAGACCAGCATTAAACATTTACACGTGCTATAAAAAAACGTAATACATATTTTGTAATCGCGATCGTACATAACTTCAGTAACTTCAACGTGGGTTCCAGGAATACGCTAAATCGAGACGACTTTTCTGCGAGGCTGCCGTAAAACTTCGTCGCTAGCTCAGCGCGCCATCGTATACATATCTGCATCTTGTTATTGCAGTTGATGTCGTGGGGTAAATCTTCGTTAAACATGCTCGGAATTTACTGCACTAAATACGCGTGTGTTGGATTCGAAGGGGAGCGTGGCGAGTGCCTGAGCCGGGAAGCGTAGGTGTGAGAATATGAAACCCTATAAGATACGAAAATTATGACCCAGCTATCATTTCAGCAGACCTTGAACTTCTGATGCCTGAACTTATTTATTTACATTATTCTGTTCGGGAATTTCCTAAACTCTCACACAAGGAAAAATTTCGTAATGCGCAAATATTAATGCTTCTTTACCACGACTCTAAAAACAATAAAATTATGAAATGTAAAAAGTTTTTGGTTAAAAGTTATTGATGTGACTTTGGTTTTCAGCCTATTTTAACAGTATTCAGCCAGTTATTNGTAAAAAGTTTTTGGTTAAAAGTTATTGATGTGACTTTGGTTTTCAGCCTATTTTAACAGTATTCAGCCAGTTATTCACTCCTGCTGATTTTGAGAACAAATAAGTTCTTTGGAAAAATATTTAGGGATACACACTATGGCGGAGTAACATGCAAAGTGTCTGGATTCCGAAGTGGGATCCAGAAGTGCCCTTCATTCATGAGGGGTAGGTTGGAATGGAATGAAACCTCTAGATGATTCACCGAAGAAATGAAAGGGAAAGGTAAATAGGAGCACCCCGAGAAATTCCTCTCGCCACAGGCAACGCCTGCCACGTCTCCTACAAGCGAAAATCTGGGAACGGCGTCGCAGGGAATCGAACTCAGTTTGCTGTGTTCGACGAAGAGTGCTGAAAGCACGTTTTCCACTCAAATATTAAAATTTTACGTATTACGTACTGGAAACGCACACCAATTCCAGCAACATAAACATCAATATTTCTACCACTAGAGTGTTTAAGTAAGAAACGTCACGTAATAACACAAATAGTTTGAGAAAAAAAATCTCGATATTTGCCACTTTCAAAATCTATTTAATTATGGACACTCTATGGCGAAATGTTTAATTATTCTTTCAGTAAGTGTACTCATTCTTTTAGCAAGTCCTTCCGACTGGAAAACTAAACGAGTGCGCAGGGAAAAAGAGCCTCGAAGCAATAAAATTAATCAAAGGAAATTACTTTTCAATCAACAAAATAAAGCCATCGTAATGGAAAGGGCAGTGCCTGTTATTGTAGAGAAAGATTGTAGGTTGCTTCACAGAAAATATTTCATTCCATTACANTAATGGAAAGGGCAGTGCCTGTTATTGTAGAGAAAGATTGTAGGTTGCTTCACAGAAAATATTTCATTCCATTACGTCTCAAATAAAAAGTGACTTGTAGCGCTGACAATAAATTAACGTCCTTATGAAGGAAGTCTATATTAATCGCACTTTATTCGGTGGTGCGTCAGAAGTTGTAAAAGTATGCTTCACCAATCGGCATTTTATTTTAAGAGACTGCTGCTTGCTTTAATTTGAATTCNATTTTAAGAGACTGCTGCTTGCTTTAATTTGAATTCGTTGAACAAATTACTATTAGAACGTTAAGTTCTTTTAAATCATTATTTAATAATCTATGATGAGCTCATGTAATAGTTACTCCTGATGTTAAAAGGATTGTTGTATTAAGTAATGGGGTTTGTATGGGGTTAAATGGGGTAATACCAATTGGTGGTAATATTGATCCTACTAGTACTTTAGGCGATAGTCTTCTATGGAAAAATGTTTAAAAGAATGAAATAAAAAAAAAATACTTCTGAGATAATGAATAAAATTATCCCTCATTTTAGTCCTTTAATAACAATTTTTGTATGTAATCCTTGATATGTTCCTTCACGAACTACATCTCGTCGTCATTGAATTATAGTTAATAATGTTATTATTGTTCCTATTATTAATTGTTTAGTATTTTTGTGTAATTCCAAGTCCAGTGACAGTTCTTTGCCTTTGGAGCGGAACATTGTCCCATTTAAAGCTGTAAGAGTCTTGTCAGTCGATCTAGAAATGGTTCTCTCACATTCTTGAATTACACACGAAGCGATACAATATGCATATACTTCGTGAGGTCACATGCTACGTGCTATATGCTAATAAGTCCTGTGTTGCATAAGATCACATTCTTTAAAAGGACNCTCACATTCTTGAATTACACACGAAGCGATACAATATGCATATACTTCGTGAGGTCACATGCTACGTGCTATATGCTAATAAGTCCTGTGTTGCATAAGATCACATTCTTTAAAAGGACTGGAAGAAATATGTTTATTAACACGCTGGTTGCACAAGGCGTGTGTCACGGCGGCACAGAAAATTTATGTTTTCATATGTTAAGTGTAGGTGTTGCCTGCCAAAAGAATGTTCGTGGTAAACCAAGCACTTTTCAAAGCCCTTCTTAAGATCTACTTTTAATGCACATAGTGTATTCTTCCACCTCATGTAAAATTTACGCTGTCATAAGCCTCATCACTTCATTCGTGCGTCTCTCAAATGATTCTATAAAACCATTAGAAAAATAAATATTAAAAAAATTTGCTAAGCTTTGCATTTATATGTATTAAAAAACCGCAAGCAAAATAAATCATTTCAGTATTCGCAAATGTTGACCTAATATTGTAAATTCAACGTTAAAACGTGGAACTAGTATCCCTCCGTCGTTACCAACTTTAATGGGCGCATCCCACTCTGTGGGCCATTTAAAATATATGCAGGAAGGAGCAGTGGCATTTTTCAAAGGTTTATTTTAAAATTGTTCAATTAACCGTGAAAAGCCTATACCAAAAAGAAAGTTTATTTGGTCAGTTAATAGGTCATTCAAAAGTGTAAGTAATATGTTCGTACACAAGTTAACGCGCAAGCTGTCTTCTTGACAGTGGTATAGTCGATAAGCTTAAGGAACGTTTATAAGCAGCAATATTAGCATTATTACTTACTAACATCGTGGCAGATAAGGTGTTTTCAAACATTTCACGTGCAGCGCTGCTTGCCTACAGCCAGTCACGACAGAGTAACGGAGTCAGGACCTCGATAATGCAACGGCAGTTGTACGCGTGTCTGTTAACACGCAGATAGCACTGCGCCTTTTGCCTGCGTTAAGCAGATTGAACCTATACTAAATCCGTTCCCAGGTGGCAGCTTGTATCACTCCGCCTGCCCCTACACTTGGAAGATATTGGTTATGATGTCAGCCGCTAACACATACATATGTCATGANAGCAGATTGAACCTATACTAAATCCGTTCCCAGGTGGCAGCTTGTATCACTCCGCCTGCCCCTACACTTGGAAGATATTGGTTATGATGTCAGCCGCTAACACATACATATGTCATGAGGCAATTATAAAATAAATCATATTATAAAAACAATATGTATATCTTTTACGTATTTGTATGGGCTATTCACGGTAAAGTGAGCACTTTCGAAAGTCCTCTAATTTGGAATAATAGCCAAATAAATATATTTTAGTTTAGCCTTAGACGTTGACTTCCGAATGCGGTGGAATATAAACACTGTGTTTATTACGTACACGACAATATTTGTTTAAAATGGCTTAAAGGAAAAATATACTAGGGCCTCAAAAGTGCTCATTTTACCGTCAACGGCCTATTATAAAGTGAGTTATTTACATTTACTATACAATAATCCTACATATTTCTGGTTTGAACGTATTTCGGCACTTTAACCCGATCCGCCCCTTCCTCCATGTTGCGCAAAGCTGGTTGCTTGATGCGTTTTTACGTATAATGAATAACAAATAAAAAAAAAATATATGTTTCAAAATTGCAAGCACAGTTACTCGTGCACGCACGATGAGTATTTTAATATTGCAGAATATTGAAGGACGCAGTTAGAAATTAAAATTACTAAGTTTCATTTCAAGTCTTACAAAATATGCTCGGAACTATTTTCTGCCGCAATTAAATTGTGAACAGGCCATCCGGCCGATGACTTCGACGTTGCAACGTGTAAAGTGTAAAAGTTAGTGCTTGGGGAACTAAACTAGCTTGCGGCTGCAGTATATCTTTATCGCTGCAATTAACGAACGATCGTGCTATCTATCACCGTGCTATCATCCTTCACGGGTGGGCAGTACCAGATAACGCTGTCACTTTACACAGCAGGGGGGAAGTCTGTCGTCCGAATACGGAGACCAGATAACAAAACGAAAGCTTTTCTGCTGCGCGCTGTTCAATTGTGACAGTATTTGGCGACCAACAATGGAGCACTGCAGCCAACTGTACAATAAGTAGAACCCGCTGGTAAGTGGTACACACGCCAACAAATATTCAGAAAAGTATGATTTATAATTTATATATTTTATAACACAGTTAAAAATATTTTGCTAGCATTTACATGTTTAAATATTTTTTAAAAAATACAATAGCTTAACATTTGACTAAAAATAATATGTCATTTCCATTCTAGACGTTTCACAAATCTTATTTTACAACCATCCCCCGCCCCCAACCAATCACCTTCAGAGCACAATATCTAACTTGCGCCCAGTTAAGTTGGTAACGACGTACGGAAAATAGTTCAATGTCTTAAAGTTGAATAAAAAGTGATAATCAAACATTTATTGACACTGAAATGATTTCATCTCCTTTCTCTTTGTTTAACGTTTTTTTAAATGAAAGAATCAGCATATAAATAACATTTACATTTATAATAATTTGACAGTGTTAAGAGATCTAGGCGTGAATAAAGTGTGCACGCACATGCCGATATTAGATTTACACAAGGTGGAAGGATAGAAAGTAATCCGAGGAGGAGATCGTAAGCAGGTCTTTCAAAAGTGCCCAGTTTACGGTGAACAGCACATATCATAGTAATTGCTTCGTTTGTTTGTAATGCAAATTAGTAAGATTGCTAAAAAAATATTTTAATAATTGGGTTTATGAGCATCCATTTCAGCACAGGAAATGTTTATTTTTGTAATTGAAGAGAATGTACATAACATTGAAAATAATTTTAACATTAGTACCAACTGCTTCTATTAACTTGTTGCCATTTTAACTGCAAGCGCGTTAATGGAAGTGTTAGTCGAAATACATGCTTTTGAGAGCAGGAATTCTTGTAAAGGTTGATTATAAAAATGCTTAGCGAACGCAGCTGCCCAATGCATGGCCGGCCGAGCGAAATTATGGGAGTGGAGTTGAGTGGAGTTGAGTGGAGTTGAGTGGAGTTGAGTGGAGTTGAGTGGAGTTGAGTTTGGAGTTGAGTTGAGTTGAGTTTGGAGTTGAGTTGAGTTTGGAGTTGAGTTGAGTTTGGAGTTGAGTTGAGTTTGGAGTTGAGTTGAGTTTGGAGTTGAGTTGAGTGGAGTTGAGTTTGGAGTTGAGTTGAGTTGAGTTTGGAGTTGAGTTGAGTTGAGTTTGGAGTTGAGTTGAGTTGTGGGGAGTTGAGTTGTGGGGAGTTGTGTGGAGTTGAGGGGCTCTTAACATCGAGGTATTGAGAGCCGATGAGGATGAAGTGAGGTGAGTATGGAGTAGCGCTGGAATGCAAGGGCGGGGGAAAGCGGGAGACCCTCGAGAAATCCCGCCGACCAGTGACATCGTCCGGCACGATTCCCACATGCGTTAATCCAGGAGCGACCCCGCCGGGAATTGAACCAGGTTTGCTTGAAAGGATAGGGTTTTGCATGTCAAATGGTTTTAGGCTCGTCTCGGCCAACTTCCACGATATCGCTTCCAAACAGAAACAGAATTCACTTTGTCCTCCTTTGCCCCGGCCATGTTTCTGCAAAAAGGTTTTTGTCAAATCCTTAATAGCCAGAAAATTACGGGTTATTTAATATTTATAGTCTCAATAAAAAAGCATGCAAGCTCTTGTGAATTAACTCCTGATTGCTCTCTTGTATCATGGTTCTTCCCATAGAATGGCACAGAGTGTCGCCGAAACTCTCTGACTCACCTCACGAGATGCCACTTCAACTAGAGCACACTTTCAAAGTCGCCTAAATAGCGACAACCTGCAACACTCACGGAGCGAGCTGCTATAAGAGATTCCACAGATGCCCGTCGCTCTATACGACGTATTTCTAACACATGGCGTCAAACTTAGGCTGTGTATTCCTGACGAAAATAGGATTAAAATGTAAGTACCACTGTGCCCCCCCTGAACAATCCTCTTTTAAATGTCCTTTTCCTGTAGTGAGGTTTGCCTACCTGGTGTGCGACACACATTGAATGTTCAACGTGAATTATCTCACACACGGTTCACCTGAGTGTTCCAACAAAACTATAATTTTTGTTAATTTAGACATGCTGATTTACAGGTTGTCTTTAGTAATTGCTTAGAACGTAGTGTTACAAAGTTTTATGCAAACATAGCATTTATATGAACAGAAGAGATAATCGATAACATCAAAGTATATGTTTAAAAACAAACTATTATTTAAAGGATTATACAGCATAGTCTATTTAAGTTTGAGTTTTGAAATGCGTTTATTTGAAAACATCAGACACCACTTGTAATTAAACAACAATTTTTTAAATGTTGTTTTGAATAAAAGAGATCTTAGAGTATCGTTCTTTCAGTGCTTACCTATCCACGTGGTTTTCGTTTGAACCGATGACAAAAAACAAAGTTCACATTCCTTGTTTATACATTTTTCTTTAGAGAATACGTTTTGTAAAGGCTCCTTTTCATCACATATAACTTTCAAGTTCGTAAAAAAAAAAAAAAGAGTAGTTTTTGAGAATCCCGAAAATATCATAAAATATAAACTATACCATTATTACTCGTCGTTAACTGAAATAAAAAAAAAGTTCACATGTGTTATCAATAGCCCACCGCAATGAACAGAAGCGAATGGTGTTTTTGTTAGCGTGTTAATGTGTGGATGGAAGTGCGTGCGTGGGAGCGTGCTCGTGTGTGCGGGCTCGGCCATGTGTGTGTGTGGATTTGTATGGTCGCGTACGTGGGCGCGCTGCTACGCTCGCATGCAAACGTTTTTCTAAACTCTTGTCAGTATCGTTCGTAATGGCCACGTGGGATGATATCGCGCGTCAAATGTTCATCTGCAGATAAAAAGTTACGCTTGCTCAAAGGAAAAAAAAAAAATTAATGAATGCTTATTAACTGAAATTGGAAATAGCGTGTATGTTTGGTATAAAACATATAGCTCAACAATTGTAGCTGCGTAGAAGGTTATCTGTCTGTCTCCTCATCGGAAGGGTATAGGTTCGAATACAGGCTTAAAAACTTTGTGTTTATCTCGAAATATTTAGAAAATATGTTTCTTTAACGTGTTCTCTAATGACGAAAATATAAAGATTGAAATGTATGTACAAACTGACGGGATATGATATTACCGACCCCATTTTACAGGTAGTCAAACGGGTAGCAGCATTTCACGAGCTTATCACTGTGATGTTTCCAATTTTCAAAATTACTCTGTAAATATTGTGACTAGGACACACATTTATATAACATAGTTTGCTCCAAATGACATAAGGCATAAAGGCATAAACCATGTAAGTGGCGGTAACTCCACGCGAATCACCCTGTATGTATTATTTTAATAATAACGATAGCAGCGACGGTCTGCATTTATAAAGTCACATGCGACAGAGATTTAAGCAAAGGGAAGGGCGGTGGTGAGTGTTGAGGAGCAGCGCAGTGGAAATGGGAAGCACGTGGGTGAAACCTCCCTCCGCTTCAGCGCCGTCGGATCCGAAGCCATTGACTGTGGAGAGGAAGTGAGTCGTGTTAGCCGCTAAGCGCCAGCTTCCTGCTAGGAGGTTCAGCAGCGCATATAAACCGGCTTACCTGGAGCAGTGTGCGCAGCGATGGACTTCAGGCCCAGTGGGTAATGCCTCGCGCTACACGGAGAAGCCGAGTGGTCGACTGCTACATCGCGAGCTCTGTGATCGGCAGCTGCACGAAGAGCATATTAAGCTGGGTTCACAATTTAAACATCATTAATTAAGGGCGCTGTCTAGTGAAGGACCGGCCGATCGAAAACATACTGTTTTTAATTTTTAATGATTTTAGGCATTTCTCAGCTAACTTTCACGATGTCACTGTGGTTTAGTGAGCCACTTAGTTATCGCGGTTTCTTGATACTAACTAATTCCTATTTTGTGTGGAAGTGTACTGGCAGTTTATGAATTCTACGTATTCATTTTAATTTCAGTTCAACCCAGGAACAATACATTAGGGGCTACACCATTAATAAAGGAAATATCCTCGCTTTATTATATTTGTGCTGTATATATGGAGAGTTAATGTAAACATTTCATGACACATTTGCTGAAGTCTTTGTGAAAAGACAGATTGCCAGATTATCAAGGACTGCGGTGGTGTAGTGGTCAGACTACTTTCTTCCCACTTAAACGAACCGGGTTCCAAACACCCGGCGGGGTAGCTCCCGGATTTTCGCATGTGGGAATCATGCCGGACGATACCTCTGTTTGGTGGGTTTTCTCGGGATCTCCAGTTTTCCCCTCCCTTGCATTCCGGCGCTGCTCCATACTCACCTCACTTCATCCTCATCGGCTCTCAAGACCTCGATATTTTTTAAGAGCCGCCCAAATCTCTCCACTCCATTCCAGGTAATCAACCGACACGTATGTGTGGCTCCAGACAACCACACAGAGAGTAGGGATGCTGTGAAGTGAGACAGCGATCAAAGTACCGACCCGTGTTGTTACAAAACCCGTAGGCCTGGCATGGATACACCCGGTCTGACATACTGTGAAGCAGGGACGAACAAAATCGTTTTTTTGCCTTAATTTGCAGTGGTGTCGGTAGACAGCAATATGATATGCTACGTACTGGAGAAATCTTGCCTTCAGCTGCGAGTCACATTGTTCTTCGATGCCCAGTTTGTTTATTTTCAGTGTTCCCACGAACCCGCGATTTTTTAAGATAAATGGATTGCATTTTGTGTAAATTAATGACACATCGTGTTCGCGTAACGACTTCGTAAAAATGAATGTACCAACAAGCGTTTATGTGGAGAGTGTGGTGACATTGGCTGCGGAAGGAAAACAGCACAAAGTTGGAACACGGAGATTGCGTACCACGCAGGTGGCATGCGCACCCTACTTCAGTTCCGACGAGCGCGCAGTAGTTGGCCAACTTAATTGATTTGATGTGATTTAGATTTCATATTTTCTTTATTAACCATGACAAAGTGTATAAAGGTACGAATGTAACATAGGAACAAGAAAATTACAGCTTCACGTGTACCGACGAGTAAATATCGTTCTTGCACAGAGACGGATAGAGAAACGAGCCAGTAAACTGTAAAAAGAAAAAAAACCGGTAAATACATTTAACTAGGGGAAAATAACCAAAACCCCCAACACTGTAATGTAAAATTAAAACTACAACCACATATTATTTGACGGAAGGAAAAGAACCTGAGATTAACAATAATAACAAGGGACAAAAGCGTAATAAACAAGTGAATATCGTAAAAATAAGGAGTGCATTACAAAGTAGGAAACGTATAAATAATGGACATAGAGTCCTGCAGGACTTAGGCACCCACACTGCCATAGGACGAATATATTGAAAAGGACAGCCTGGCCGCTGTGTGTAGAGAAGCTGTTCGGCTCGCTGCACCGTGCGGGCGCTAAGCCGCTCTTGCTCCGCGCTCAGCCGATTAATATTCGCGCTCGACGGCGGAGCGGTGTGAACCATGCCCACTTCCTGACCCCCGCACCACGCGTGTAACAAAGCTTCTCCTACGTATCGACCGCTCCCGTAGTTGTCATACTACACCTGCCGGGACATTAGCAATATTGGTCGTCCGCTCACGATATAGCGCACACGTCGGACATTCATTTTTTTTCTTTACTTCCTTCTCTCCGCGTTAAAGGAGCATATTTCCTCTTCGATCGCAAATGCGAAGACGCATATTTTCCCAGTGTCCCTTACAGCTAACATCACAAGAAAGGGTTCAAAGACGTACACCTTATTTAGTTTCATTTTTTTAAACAAATATACNCCCTTACAGCTAACATCACAAGAAAGGGTTCAAAGACGTACACCTTATTTAGTTTCATTTTTTTAAACAAATATACTTAAAATGTTAAAAAATTATTACAGTAGGCCTATGTTTGGAGACTGTTACAATGATAAATTACTTATTACATTATATTGGCATTATAAAATAAATCACTTGCAAAAATTGTGTAAAGCGACTGCACTGTTAATAATTCGCCTTAGTTGCCATGGCTTTATTATTAAAATAATAAACTTAATCCAAGCGATGTAGTCCATGGTTTCCTTGCACTAAACCCACTTTATGTCTCGGCGTCGTAAGACTCTACGTCACCGTTACGTACGTACGTATGCAAACACTTAAGTACATAGTAAAATACGACGGGAAGTTGAACTACGGCTTTCGTGTAACCATCAAGCCAGTATACTGTGTTTAACTCCCGAGTTGTCGACGTAGGCGGCGATGCGGTTCTGTAATCATTTTCAAACGTAGGTATAGTCTATTCACCGTAACTTAACACTTTTTGAATGAAACCTTTGAAAAATCACCCCTGCCTGACGTGCTTGGTTCTTTCCTAAATACGTCACGTATCATAATAGTTTTACACTTCTGTTAACGTAAATGTATCTTATATTCGGTTGAATCGAATATTTAATTAGATTTAACCTATAAATTGTAATATTTACTTTGTATTTAATATGAATGGAAACCAGCAAGAAACAGGCGTGTGTGTAGTGTTCGGTGATAAATAGTTCTCCTGGAAAATATTATCAAAGTGAGTGCGCACGAATGCGGTGCGCTGTCCCTTGGTGTAATTTCCTGGACTTACTTAAGCTTTGTTTGCATAAGGCGGAGGAACCTGAGAGTAGAACTCGAGCAGGGCTTCATAAAAGTTCGAAGTAACGGTGATGGACTACGGCGTGTACCGAAACAAGAGGCGAAACAGAACGGAGTATGTCGTGTGCGTGTTTGTGACACGTAGCTGCANGACTACGGCGTGTACCGAAACAAGAGGCGAAACAGAACGGAGTATGTCGTGTGCGTGTTTGTGACACGTAGCTGCGTGTGCGTTCTGTCTCGGTGGCTCAACTACACCACGGGAGGATCATCGGGCGTTCGAGGTGCACCATAACATTATGATGATGTCCAAAACAACACGTAACCCGCAGAGATGCGTTTCCAGGGTCAACTGGGTTTCGTACAGAACGGATGTGTCGGCTGGCAACGCTCAGCATTTTCGCGCACCCACTTCAATAATATTTTCCAGGANGACTACGGCGTGTACCGAAACAAGAGGCGAAACAGAACGGAGTATGTCGTGTGCGTGTTTGTGACACGTAGCTGCATGTGCGTTCTGTCTCGGTGGCTCAACTACACCACGGGAGGATCAACGGGCGTTCGAGGCCAGCCATAACCTAATGACGATGTCCAAAACAACACGTAACCCGCAGAGATGCGTTTCCAGGGTTCAACTGAGTTTCGTACAGAACGGATGTGTCGGCTGGCAACGCTCAGCATTTTCGCGCACCCACTTCAATAATATTTTCCAGGATAACTATTTATTACTAGACATCTCCCGGTTTTTATCCGTATTAATTATAAATGAACACTATATAAGTAGATAAAATATAAACCAGTTCAATTTACCCAAAGAAAAAAAATACTTTCATGTGAACAGAAGTATACAGAGCTTGCAATACATCACTAGGGGCAGTGATATTTCGCGAAATGATTTCGAGACATGATACAGTCCAAAGCACTGTAGGGTCGTCCAGCTTCTTTGATTGGTTAAAAAAATATTCTGGCAGGTGTTAACCGTTTGCGCACGAATCACGAATGTTCAGTGTCGGAGTTACTTGGTCCTGAGTGGCTTGGTCAAAGACGGACACGGCACCAACAGCCAATGGAGGTATAACAACAGCTGAGGTGTGTATATAGTATTGAAGTCTACTGTGTGCTCCGATTTTTACGCGAGAAGTCACTGGCCCTATACATCACATATTTGGGAGACAAGGTAACACGTCCTGCAAAATTTGATTAAAAAAATTGTCTTGAAGATACTGCGAATATACTATACGAGAAAAATATTACCAAGCCCTGACTGATAGAAGACGCTTGCTTACAGCAGGGAATATAAGCTCGGAGGCCTACGAGATGCGTCCTCTGCTCTCTGCCTAGGAAACTGCGCGATTAGTGTTGTGCAGAGAATATCGAGCCGAGGGGCCGCGGTACTGTAGTGGTCAGACTACTCGCCTTCAACTTCGCTGGCATTTAAAGAGCACCATGCGTCTCGGAACATTCTCAAGGATGACATTAATGCGAGCAGACAATCAGTTCCGCGTGGTGTTATGAAGCGAGAGTGCCGGCTGTAGCCTCGGCCTAGGCACTTAAGATGGCCACCTGGGTAGGCCACCGAACGCTGTGCAGAGCTCCAGCAGAAAACGTTTTATTAAAAAAACTGTTCAACGTGTCTGAGAGAGGTCTGCTTACGAACAGCATTTAAGAAACGTTTTTTATTTCCTCCATTTGTCTCTAAAGCATGTTTTTGCGATAGTGAAATAGGCTCAAACGGGTGTTTTCACGGTCATTTTTAGGTATTAACATTCCGGTACAAAACAATAAAAAAAAGGATTAGGGACGTGCATCAAATATTTATTTTTATTATTAAGTCATAAAATGGCAGGGTCTCCTCTGAAAGTCTCATAGAGGCACGTTATCGACGGCAAGACTGCACGCCAGTTAAGTTCTTTGCGCGTAGAGGCGATTAGAGAGTTGATGCGCATGTCTGTCACCCCTAGAGCTCACGCGCTTTTAGGCCTCAGACGTGCCAAATTCCTTCAACCAGGGGGCCCACCTTAAGGCGCATCTCTGGTAAAAAAAATTATAAATGGCTTAATGTTCCGTCCGGTTATAAGGAATCATTGCGGCGTCGATGGAAAAAAGCACAAACAAGATTCGTGCGTGTTGTGGTTCCTCAGAGTTTTAAACGGAGACTATAGGGTTTATATATATAGCAATCTATTCAGAATGGATAAAGATACAGCATCGTCGTTATAGTTAAAAACACTGTTTAATAGAAGAACACATATCGTTAACAGGTGTCCTTAACAGCGATTGCTGTTGACTTCGACACCTTTCAACAACCGCATTTATAATTCAATAACATAATTCGTAAATTGGACAGCAAAATACCGTCTGTCCTGAAAAAAAAATATATGTTCGCATTGAAATATTCGAATGTTTTTAAACAACCGCAATAGACTTGAACAGCTTACACTGAGATCTAGGGAGGCCGTTTGAAGGCCTCGTTAAGCTTGCCCGCTACTACCCCGGGAGATGTGCTGACAAGCGCGCCGAGTTTGATGATGTTGGCGAACATCCAGAGTCCCCGGACCTCGGTGGAGTTGGTGTCTGGGCGTGATTTACGTGACTCCTCTGCCGCACTTGCACACCGCACAGTTCTCGTGTTATCGCTCCCAGGGCGTGCTTTGTTTTCGCAGCTGGATCCCGCGGGAACAGGCCGCGAGCGAATTAACCTCCGGCGTGCACGAGCGAGAAAACCTTTAACATAATATGTTGCGTTGTTTTGTGTGGATCTCGTACAGTCAGCGTTTTCTCATTCTACTGCAAGTCGGTTATTGGATCCCTCATTTATTTTCGTCGTCTCGTTCCTCTCCATTTCTGTAGGGATATAATTTTACTGTTCGTCTCTTTAAGGGGGTAGTATACATACAATATTCGATTTTTCTTACAAATCTCCGTAACGAAAATGTATGACGAGAGACAAAAAAATCGAAGCTTAACATGGCACAGAGGACTGTTTAACGATTTTTTTTAATTTGTACGATTTCAATTATACCTGCATTTTCCTATGTGGGACTGATATTATTAAATAATTAGGTAATATCTGATTACGGTAACATATGTGAAACTAATCATGCAAGAAATATAAGTTGGATTTCAAAATAACTCTTATGATGTTCTTTATGCATTGACAACCTTGGTTTTTAAATACTGACTCCGAAAATTAAGTTATGGAGGAAAACACGTAAATCCAAGATGGCATGGAAACTTCCTCCTCAACTAAACGCGTGTAGTCATGCAACTTGTTTGACTCGCATTCGTGACCTCGGGTTCGTTTCCGACCGACTGCAATGTGTAAGGAAATGCAAGTGAACNCAACTTGTTTGACTCGCATTCGTGACCTCGGGTTCGTTTCCGACCGACTGCAATGTGTAAGGAAATGCAAGTGAATATCAAGGATGTCCACGGTAAACTGAGCACTTTGGATATCCCTGCTTAAGATCTACTCGTATTCACGTAGTTTTTTTCTTCCACCACGTGTAAAATTAACATTGCGATAACCCTCACCACTTTGCACATGCATCGGTATAGTGAAACGGTGATNCTTCCACCACGTGTAAAATTAACATTGCGATAACCCTCACCACTTTGCACATGCATCGGTATAGTGAAACGGTGATATTATTACAAAAGTAAATACTTCACAAATTAGCTAACTCTTACACTCATATGCATTAAAAAACTATATAAAAAAAAGGAATCACTTAAGTATTCACAAATGTTTACCCAGTACACCTTAACTTTAACGATAAGACATGAAACTATTTCCCCCTCAGGCGTTTGTAACTTCACTGGGCTATTGCCAGTCAGGTTTCCCGTTATGATGTACGCAGGTACGGACAGTGACATTTTTCAAAGGTTGATTTCCAAAGTTCTCAATTAACCGCNTTTCCCGTTATGATGTACGCAGGTACGGACAGTGACATTTTTCAAAGGTTGATTTCCAAAGTTCTCAATTAACCGCGAACAGACTTCGGTAATTATTGAATACGTTTAGAGCCATAGTAGTACATTCCCTGTTTATATAGCGATTGCAGGGAGTGTTTAGTTATATTCTATTCGCAGTTTATTCACACTTTTTGAATCAAACCTGTNGTTTATATAGCGATTGCAGGGAGTGTTTAGTTATATTCTATTCGCAGTTTATTCACACTTTTTGAATCAAACCTGTGGAAAATCGACCCATGTATGACATGTTTGCTTGTTTCCTAAATATGTCACTTTTTACAAGCGTTAGTACCTTATTTTTAGCACAGAATTAACTTTTACGTTTATTCTATCTACAAATAACAATAATTAATTTATAATTAATATGAATAAAACAGGGTTTAAATAGGTGTGCTGTTTATGCCTGGCAAGAAATAGCTCATATGCAAAATAATATTACACTGACTACTTACGAATACTGTGTGTTGTCCCTTTGGTGTAATTTTCTAGACTTAGTTAAGCTTTGTTTGCCTGAGGCGGATAAATATCTTGGAAGTAGAACTTTAGCAGGGCTTGAGAAAAGTTGGAAGTAACCGTGAACAAGCGTATAAAGAGGATTATAGGACTGGAAATGTTGCGAACGCACAGTGTCCGTCGAACTATCGAGAAAAAAAAAATCACGCTTTACCTTTCGTAAAGCCGTTGTTTGCGGTCGTATTGTCGAAACGGAGATATCGATCCGGCAGCACGACAGGCCTTCCTAGAGTTCCGTTCTCGCACCGTATTACTTATTTTTTTCCTCCGTTCCGGCGAGAGTTGTTTATTTCGAAACTACGCCGCGTGGTCAGGGACGGGCTTTATGTAGCGACGACCCGCTCCTGCGTAAACTTGTGACGCCGGGAGCGGGCGGGGGTCAGGAAAACAAATCGTCTCTTGTGAGCATTTTTGTTTTTTTTTCCGGTTGGAGCGGCGAGGGTTGGAAGTTGAGATGTGCTTCGAGCTCTGGTNTACACCTCTTGGATCTCACCCACCGCAGTCAACAGCCCAGCCCTCTCATTTCCAGCAAACACCCATCAATTAGCAATTAGCGCCTGGGTGGTGGGCAGCCCGCCCGGCGTTGCCCCTGTCAGGATACCGCACCGCAAGGCACACTGTTGTATTCATCTACCGACTCATATAAATACCTCACAGCTAAGCGTTTCAGTCGCCTTTATTGTGACACATATTACGTTCGTTCGCATGGTTCGCTGTTCTGCTAGTTGACCACCATTGTTCCTATTACCGGAATGTTTCTATCTCAGCTTTAAAAAGCAGTTATTTCTGCTCTTGCTCGCCTAGGTACAGAAAAATTATAACTAGCGAGACCAAGAAAACAATCGCCAAATTAAAATTGCAAACATAGAAGAGTTTCGTTAGTGGTAATTGCGAAAAGTAATTTTCTTTTACACAGACTGATTAAGAGAGGTTTTGGGGTATGTGTAAGAAGTGCACAGGGATATGCACTTAGTAATTAAAACAATGGAGTCGTATTTATATTCGAAAGCAAGTTTTCCTGATTCACCCGAATTTTTCATACACGTTAACTACACAAGGACAATAGTCATTATCGCCGTTTCTCTAATGACATCTATTTATTTACTTCCAAAATGCTAGTTTTCTACTGTTTGTTGTTCGTATTGGCCAGCCAGAAACAACTGCTATTTCTGCTACTTCGCTGCTCGAAAAAAAACACCACTTGCTCTCAGATAGCAGAAATAGCATACTACGAGAACAAACCTCTTGATTTGCCTAACCGAGGGCGTGGTGGGATATAACACGGTAGGCTGCTTCACAGCATGCACGCATTCCTACCACCGACAAAGCAACAAGAATTGTTACATTTTTCTCTAATTCCATTCACAGTTTCCTCGATTCCGTTGGTGTCTACTGTCATTTGTTGTTTCACTGAAAGAGTTAACTCTTATTGCTGACAACGTGCAGTTAGAGAAGTCTTCACTTTGCATGTAATCCACTTGTACACAGCCATGATGTTGCTACGTCGATAAGAAAGAGTGACGGATGGGGAAGAGTGGAAGGGCATACATTTCTCGGGGTTTCACTTGAGTCTGTCTAACAGTATCGCCCCCGAAAGAGCGTGCACTCGCTAGTGTTCCCATGTACACACAGAAATCACACAAAATCCACAAACACAAACGAACAAGTGGCTCAAAAAGTGAACAACATAATAAAAGCCAAAGGCCCTGCAACCGGCCACCACATAAAAATATAAACAGGAAGCGCTTATAAATAATAATTATGGGTTTCGTACATGTGCAAAAAAAAAAAAAAGAGAAAAGGTAAACACATAACATTCTAGTGTAACCAAAATAGGCCCAGAGGAAAATTGAGTAACATCAAATAACAACGCCAAACTTGTGGTTGTGCATTACTAAAAATTTTGTTTGTGTTTATTTCTTTTACTTTTGATCAAGATGTAAAAAATATAAAACTGAATGATAGTTCTTTAAAAAATGATGGACGAAAAGAAAATATATCAACAAATAGACAAATCCAGTAATACTGGACTGCATCAATAGCATACGTTCTTGCAAGTCTTTCTTTTAAACAAAAATTATTGTGAAACTTCTCAGAAATGTAACATTATTGACTGCACTTCAAACGCAAATCATATTACTTTATATTAGAAAGTTATTATTTTAGATGTTCACATAACTAGATATACAGAAAATAAAGTGCAGAAACATCTTCAAATTATTATCAAGTAAAACAGGTTATGGCCTTTGGGATGTATCCCTTACATCTAAGTGACAATTAATAATAAATTTAAAAAAAACATTTATTAACAACAAATTTAATAGACATTACTAAAACCGTTCAGTCACACGTGAGTGAAGATTGTTTATTAAAAAAGTATTTTATCCACTTAGCTTGAGTCCAGCAAACACTCGCATGGAAACAGAACTGCCTTCGGAGACAAGGACTAGCTCTGATACAAGACGAAAACCCCAACAGCTATGGCATTCAGTCGTGACTAGTGGTTGTGAGGTTAAGGCAGGACTTCGTCGCAAACACAAAACTTGGGAGGGTTTTCAGTAACCAGGATTACTTGGATTACTTAGACCGTCTCTACAACAGAGAGTAAAAAAGTAATCAGTTAAATTATTAAGAAATTTAAAAAAGGGGAGAAAATAGTTATTTGAAAACGTTGCTCACCAACGAGGTAAAAAGACAAACTGAGAAAGTCAAGTAATCAGCATCGCCAAAATTCCAAAATAAATCCAACTGCACAACCTAACCACGGCCTTATTAGCATTAAAGAACTACATTATGGTAAGGCTACCAGTTCACATAGGAACTAAGTCCCAAAGAACACAGGCGGGAACACAGCGGCCACGTGCCATCTTGCTCCTCTACCGAACCAGAAGTGCCAGAAACGAAGCTGTGAAGCACGTAGTAACATCAAACAAAAGAGCAACGACAAGATTCAAACGTAACCAATAGATGTCACAGGCTGTCCACAAGAGGCGAATTGCGCTCAAGAGCACAGAGGTGGGGGAAAGTATCACGTGGACAGAGATTCAATTTTTTTTTTTTGGTAAAATCTCGCGTCAAGCGGCAGGGCTACGCCGGGGAAAATTTGCAAGAACTGCAGATACAGGGAAGTGAGTGGAAGAAGGGGGCTTCAGACGGCAACTGGAAGAATTTGCAACGCAGCATCGCACATCCGGTTGGTAGACAAACAATCTCTCATGAAACACGGCTCTGCAGACGAGACAGATTTCAGTTCAATATTTGATCTGTACTTTGAAAGTTAGGTTATTAATTCTAAGTTACCAGAAAAATACGTAAATGATAAAATATTGATAAATAGTGAATCGAATAAACTGAAATACATAAATAACTCCTTATATTGGCACTGATAAATAAATAAAATATTTACCATGAAAAATTATATAACACGAGTCAAATAGATATTATTAAATAAAAAGTAGATGCCCAAACAGATAATAAAAGCATAAAAATTCCATTTGTTAAATACTAAAGGTAATAAGACAATTAAATATAACTCACAATCGTTTTTACTGAATTAAAATATTGAAACCAGGTTTCTAAAATATTTAAAAATAGCACACTAGCAGTGATGCAACAGTAAAATAGTTATGACGTATTTTAAAACGGCACACTAGTGGCTGGCCTTTATGGGCGTTCAATAGTTTTTATTATTTTATACATTTTATCTTATTAAATTATCTCTCTTGAGATAGAAGATCTTGGAAAATGCCTTTTAAAAAATAAATGAAATGAGCTATAGTAATTTTTAAGTTCCTAAAAATGCTGCGTATAAAATTTTTTAATATATTTTTTCTGTAAATATGTATTTAATACGATAAAAGTAAAAAGTGGTGGCTGTTCATAAAGTTTTTTTGTCTTTTCTGTTTGTAGAATTAGTAGCCTTTTTGCCACGCTTCCAACCTGACTGCCCAAGAGCTAATTTACAGCCAATATAACGCTCGCCCTAGAATAACTGTGGGACCGCGGTGGTGTAGTGTTAAAGACTACTCGCCTCCCACCTGCTCGAACCAGGTTCGATTTCCGACGTGGTCGCTTCTGGATTTTCAAACGTGGGAATCGTACCGGACGATGCCTCTAGCCAGCGGGTTTTCTCGGGGTTCTCCAGTTTCCCTCACCCTTGCATTCCAGCGCTGCTCCATACTCACCTCACTTCACCCTCATCAGCTCTCAAGACGTCGATGTTAATAGCCGCCCAAATCTCTCTACTCCGCTCCAGAGAACATAGCTACATGGTTTATCAGGAGCGATGCTGCCGTGTTTCAACATTCCGTGGCTTGTCTCGTCATCTTACGACACCGCGAGCTGATCCATATTGAAGTGTCCGTGATACCTGGAATAATTGGCAACAGCTGTAAGCGAACTGTCCGCAGGGTAATGCAACACCACAGAATAAGTAAGCATACAGAAGCTTAATGACGCGGCGGTTTCTTTGATGTAAGCGAACTCAGTCGTTCATTGGCCGCGCCAAGTTATGGAAACGTGCGTCGAATCTGATTAGTAGGGACACCTGAATTTCGCGAAAAGATTTCCGCACATGCTCGAATTCGATACTATATGGGCGTACCGACAGTCTTATATTGCTTATTGGTGGCGTGTCTTCGTGTGAAGACATTTAACTACTTTTTGAGCCAATCAGAATTACGTAACTTCAATACTGCACGCCAGTGATTCGCGCGGAGAAACCTACGACGCGTAACACGGAATCCATCCAATCACGAAAGTACATCAGAGCTACAGTGTTATGAAATACAACTGGTCGTGAAATCTTTTCGCGAAAATCGGCTGTCCCTACCGATTAGTTATGGATAGGGGCAGTGATATTTTGCGAAAAGATTTCGAGACAAGACACGGTCCAAAGCACTGTAGGGTCGTCCAGCTTCTTTGATTGGCTAAAAAAATGTTCTGACTCGTGTTAACTGTTTGCGCACGAAGGTTCAGTGTCGGAGTTACTTAGTCCTGAGTGGCTTGGTCGAAGACGGACACGGCACCAGCAGCCAATGGAGGTATAACAGCAGCTGAGGTGTTTATATAGTATTGAAGTCTACTGTGTGCTCCCGATTTTTACACGAAAAGTCACTGGCCCTAGTTGTGGAATATTTCCTCTTGGCCTGGCCGCCGTCTGACATGCAAGTCTCAAGGAGCAGGTTGGTGAACGACGTTCCGCCATTTTGCTGGCGTGTGTGGCTAAAGTTCGCAGTTCACGCCGCCATTTCACGTCTCTATTCTCAAGCACTCCGTGGTAGGACATTGGTTTGATTGCTTGCACGAACGCGTCGAAGCATACATTACATAAAGGCACGAACCAATCCGTTGAGTAGGCATGAATGAGCTTAACCGATATTTTCAAGTATTTGTGACAACTGTTACAGTGACACATAAATATCTGTGACATATATTTTTTTTGTTACTGTGACAAAATCACAGATATGTTTAAAAAAGGCACAAACGTAACAGCGGCGATGATAGCATTACCAGTGTTGATTTGAAAACATCTGTAGGGAAAATTCTAATAAAGATTACTTTCGCGAGCTTTGATCATTTTCGGTGGTAATGTTTTCGTTACTGAAAACTTTATGTTAGTCTACAAAATATTGGATGGAATTAGCCAGACCAGTCCTGACGGTGTTCACAATTATTGTTATTACAAATTTATGTTTGCCAAAAATAAAATAAAAGTACATATAAAAAAATATTGTAGTGTATTTATTAGCATCCAATATTTTGTATACTAACTATAAAAATATATTACGTCGGATCAAACATAAAATAAAAGGAAAAATTTAGGAAGTCATATGAAGAGATTTATTACCGTTTCAAACAGAAGCTATGATTACTCATTGAATAGTTTGTTTAAAAGCAGTCAGCCGCCATCTCTTGGTAAAAACGCAAGGCTAGCTGCGACTCTGCGACATGTTACACGCAGCTGAAATAAACTGTGACAAAAGAAGTCACAGTTCGTTCCGCAAGCTGTGAACCTGCCATTACGCCATATCTTGGTCACAGATAATTAAATAATTTAGACACGGATATATCTGTGAACGAAATATATGTGACACAGCAGCAGACGGCGATTGATCGGCCATCTCTACGGATGATGTACTCTAGGTACTCTCCTTCTTTGCCGCCATTGGTTGGAACATCGTCTTGATATATTGCCGCAACGTGTTTCATCTGTTCCGTAACAACCAATGAACATTTCCTTTAACTCCAACCATTCCTCCATGGTGTTAAAATTTTTATTGCAAGGAGTGTATTAAAAAAATTTTCCCTAGTGGTAAACCTTGGTAGCTTGGAATTCTTCATCTCGATGAAAACATCTTTCCGTATCGACTACGTGAGAGCCCATTCACAAGTCTCACGAGCAGTAACTGTTTCGAGCTGCCTTCACAACTCCCCTCTCCACGATGCCAGACCCAAAATATCGGAGATTTGAACTCGTGGTTGCTCCCTCTCATGAAATAACAATTTTATTCTCGTTTAAAAGACAGGTTCATAAAAAATTTAATTTTATGACTTACGCTTAAGACTGTCATAACAATAACTTACACGATATTAAAACAGAATAATTACCTATATGAGAACAACTCCTTATAATTTTCAGCCAGGATTACTCTGTGAATAATGGAGAAAATGATGTAGGACTGCAATTTTTGGGAAAAAATTTTTTTGGCAATCATTGATTACAAAAAATTGAAATATCGTAAAATGTATATAATCAAGTGAGAAATCATAATAACATGAAAGTAATCCGGTTAAAAATTATTATAATTTTTAGGTCACTTTGTGGTTTATACTTGAGACGTCACAGGAAAATTCATGTCTACGAGAGGAATTATGCCGTACTGGTAAAAAACTATTTATTTTACATTGTTATGACGTGGGAAATTACATTTTATTTTATGCGCCTTTCATCATCGCATCAGACAACATGCTGCAGGCATATAACGTACCCCACGAGATCTCCATTTCTTGTTATCGATATTCGATATATTGGTTTAGCGCCATAACTTCCATACCAACAGCCACGAACAAATTGTGTATTTCTGCATTTTCGAAAAAAAAAATATAAAAAAAAAATAAAAAAAATAAAAAAAAAAGTAGTGGTTTACTTTACCGCTAACTCGATTAAAATCAGAGCAGATAATTAGGTTACTTCAAACTCTTACGCCAAGATTATAACTTAACGGGAAATCTTCCATCGGATCGCCATGAAGAAATACGTATATTTAACATGTCGGCTGGAAAAAAAAATGTACACTAGAAAATTNTCTTCCATCGGATCGCCATGAAGAAATACGTATATTTAACATGTCGGCTGGAAAAAAAAATGTACACTAGAAAATAACGCTTTCGTCAATCAGTCACAGTGAAAGCTCAACTAGGCGAAGCGTGACGAGCGTGGAATCACAAGTTCAAGCGAACCACACGGCAGAAATACTCGTACTAGCTGTTACGGTAAACTTAGTACTTTTGCAGACACTGCCTATCATCTACTTGCATGCACATAAAATTAACATTGCCATGGATTTGTCAAGTCAAACTGCCAAGTTATTAGAAAAGANTCTTCCATCGGATCGCCATGAAGAAATACGTATATTTAACATGTCGGCTGGAAAAAAAAATGTACACTAGAAAATTACGCTTTCGTCAATCAGTCACAGTGAAAGCTCAACTAGGCGAAGCGTGACGAGCGTGGAATCACAAGTTCAAGCGAACCACACGGCAGAAATACTCGTACTAGCTGTTACGGTAAACTTAGTACTTTTGCAGACACTGCCCATCATCTACTTGCATGCACATAAAATTAACATTGCCATGGATTTGTCAAGTCAAACTGCCAAGTTATTAGAAAAGATAATTTTTTTTTAAATTTGCTCATTCTCATATTTACATGCATCATAAAAACAGAAAGCAAAATAACTCATTTCAATGATTAGAAATTTTTAACTAATGCTTTTAATTCAACGTTAAAATATGAAGCTTCCTTCCCTTCGTCGTTTTCATCTTTACTGGGCACATGCCATCCTGTGTGCCCGTTAAAATATATGCAGGCGTAGGGGTAGCGGAACTTTTCAAAGGTACATTTCAAAAGTGTCGAGTTAACCGTGAGCAGACTACGTCACCAACTCCACACGCCCACCACCCACATCCGCCGACAATGCGACTCCCGAAGTCCGGTTAGAATATTTAAGGTACAGACGACACGGAGCAATAAGATAACTTGCCCCTTATTTTGGAGTTAGTTTCCTGGCCTGACTCGATAAAGCGCGGTTCGCAATATCTTCACACATTTCGAATCACAGCTTTGAAAAATCACCTCGTATGTTAAGTTCCTAACTATGTCGTGTATCAAGCGTTTCTAATGTATCTTAACGTAAAAGTATACATTTTATTAAGTTGAACAGTTACTTAAATTTTTTTGTAAATTATCATATTTCATTTATAATTAATAAAAATGAAAACCGAGAGAGAATTGATGCCCGTGGGATGCCTAGTTATAAATAGTTCTCATGCAAATTATTATTAAACAGAGTGCGCAGGAATACAGTTCGCTGTCTCTTTGGTGTAATTTTCTAGACTTAGTTAGGATTCGTTTGCATGAGGCGGAGGAATCGTCTGAAAGTAGAACTTTAGCAGAGCTTGAGAAAAGTCGCAGCTAACCGTGGGTGGACTATAGNATCATCTACTTGCATGCACATAAAATTAACATTGCCATGGATTTGTCAAGTCAAACTGCCAAGTTATTAGAAAAGATAATTTTTTTTTAAATTTGCTCATTCTCATATTTACATGCATCATAAAAACAGAAAGCAAAATAACTCATTTCAATGATTAGAAATTTTTAACTAATGCTTTTAATTCAACGTTAAAATATGAAGCTTCCTTCCCTTCGTCGTTTTCATCTTTACTGGGCACATGCCATCCTGTGTGCCCGTTAAAATATATGCAGGCGTAGGGGTAGCGGAACTTTTCAAAGGTACATTTCAAAAGTGTCGAGTTAACCGTGAGCAGACTACGTCACCAACTCCACACGCCCACCACCCACATCCGCCGACAATGCGACTCCCGAAGTCCGGTTAGAATATTTAAGGTACAGACGACACGGAGCAATAAGATAACTTGCCCCTTATTTTGGAGTTAGTTTCCTGGCCTGACTCGATAAAGCGCGGTTCGCAATATCTTCACACATTTCGAATCACAGCTTTGAAAAATCACCTCGTATGTTAAGTTCCTAACTATGTCGTGTATCAAGCGTTTCTAATGTATCTTAACGTAAAAGTATACATTTTATTAAGTTGAACAGTTACTTAAATTTTTTTGTAAATTATCATATTTCATTTATAATTAATAANAAAGTATACATTTTATTAAGTTGAACAGTTACTTAAATTTTTTTGTAAATTATCATATTTCATTTATAATTAATAAAAATGAAAACCGAGAGAGAATTGATGCCCTCGGGATGCCTAGTTAGAAATAGTTCTCGTGAAAATTATTATTAAACAGAGCGCGCAGGAATACAGTTCGCTGTCTCTTTGGTGTAATTTTCTAGACTTAGTTAGGATTCGTTTGCATCAGGCGGAGGAATCGTCTGAAAGTAGAACTTTAGCAGAGCTTGAGAAAAGTCGCAGCTAACCGTGGGTGGACTATAGNAGGCGGAGGAATCGTCTGAAAGTAGAACTTTAGCAGAGCTTGAGAAAAGTCGCAGCTAACCGTGGGTGGACTATAGCACTAATACACGTTGCTCGCAGCACGAAGGTGCCACGGGCAAACGGAAGCTTCAACATAGCTACTTTCTGTCGGGCCAGAAATCTCTAGTTTCAAAATAACGCGAATAAGTTCTCTTGTAGCTCTGTTTCTTATAATATACTTTTTTTTATTCACTTCTCCTAGACGCTAAAGAGAGAGGATTTTTTTCTGCGCTCCGTTTGAGACATCGGGATCTTATTTGCTTGCGAAGAGAAGCGATTAGATTATCTGATTTCTCGAACGTACTTTTGGGAGAGGGCCAAATAATATGGCACTTAAAATTCGTTGCTTCTACCAAGCTCTTTAATAAAGTTAGAGCCATTGTTTTATGGTTGTTTGAAATCAATTCTTGCCTCTTTTTAATAAAACAGAAAATAAATTTACCCATAATAATTTTTACAGTTTCTGTTGTTACGTTAAATTCCTCTGGAAAGCACTTGAAGCGATATTATCAATTGAACTGGTCCCAGTTATTTTTAATTTAGCGCAAGTAATACGTCCTGTAAATCCAGGCGTCTGAAATAATTTAAATACTGATTTCGGGAGGTTTTCATTCTGAATTAATTGTTTCAAATTTTGAAATTTTCGCACATTTGTAGGATGGTCACTCAATAAAATAATCCGTTTTAGGTTAAGACTCTCTTCTTTTTAGCATTTTCTTGTCATCGGTAGGTGATGCTGATGGTCTATCTATGCGAGAATAGCCATTTCTACACAAAGCAAATTATTGTTATTTATATTAACTAAATTTCAATATGTAACACGAAACAAATTTATTAAAATGTCTGAAAATTATTTGAACTGGGTTACCCGAAGTTCTAAAAGTAATTAACAATAACTTTATTTATAAGGTCATTGTTTCGTTAAAACTTCTGTTAATTTGTATCCTTAAGCATGGTACATTTTGTGAAGAGCCACTCGTTATTTTCAGTACATTAATTTTGGTATAGTTGTAGCATATATAATTGGAAAATATTACCTGACTCGCTGAGAGCTGCCGTGAACACGCCCGGTTTACGCGGTTCGATCCATTACATGCGTGGACGCCCTGCTCGCGGGTGCTATTAATGCGGACGCTGGACGTCGTTACACACACGTACGCCCGCGTATCAATTACAGCGTTCTCCCGTGGCGCTGCGAGAGAGAGAGAGAGAGAGAGAGAGAGAGAGAGAGAGAGAGAGACCCCCCCTCTCCGTAGTGGCTATCGGCGAGCCTAACTTGCTCCGTATCTACGTATTCCCCACCGCAGTTTCCAAAGCCTCATTTACAACTCTGCGGCAATGGCCGTAACTACATCGCCACTACCGCCAAGGATGGAAGATGAGGTAGACTGATTTACGTTTTCTGCACCTGTGTGCCGGTGGCGCATCCAGGGGTAGAAAGTGTTAGGGGGGGGGGTGGAATTCGGAAATACACATGGGACCTGACCCTTTTTCAAATACTCACATTTACATTAAGCTATTCTGTGGGTTGGAGAGGTTTGGGCGGCCGGCGAGGGTTACGCGAAGTGAGTAAGGGGCAGCGCCGGAATGAAAGGGCGGGAGAAACGGGAAATCCCTGAGAAAACTCTCAGACTAGCGGCATCGTCCGGCACGATTCCCAAATCTCTTAACTCAACTCACCCACTCCTTTCTATTATAGGCTAGGTAAATATGCTCTATGTTCTTCGACTTGATGGGACTGTGGAAATACCTAAGAAGGTTACTCAATTAGTTTGATGTGAGATCATCAGCAGTGGTTAACTGCAAACTTCTGGGGTGGAAGAAACCTCGCGAAGGAATTTTACTGTAAAAAAGGATACCTTTATTGCCTAACTTTAAAGATGCTGTAGAATATGTATGCTTTCAGAGTATTACAAAAAAAAANAAAAAAGGATACCTTTATTGCCTAACTTTAAAGATGCTGTAGAATATGTATGCTTTCAGAGTATTACAAAAAAAAAGTCACGTATTATATACGTTATCACTCGCAAGTTTTAGACTTCTATTAAACACCATATAGGAACAGATATTGAGGTCTTATCAGGTAAAACTGAGCGAATTCGAATGCAGATCAGTTGAGATTGCTCCACTTTAATTAGTAACGTTCTACATTGCATTTGAGTTGCTGATATCCACTGATTAAACAGTGCATCCAACTGATACCTAGTGAGTTGCACTGACCTGTCATCAGCACGTTATACTGGTTCACCAGTACAACAGATAACAAACAACCTATTAGCTGAAGATTCAGTGAATTAATTCTGCTGTTTGTAATCAATTACTCAGTTTTAGAATGTGGGAAGGGGAGGAATGCGTAGAGGANTGCGTAGAGAAGGAAGTGATAGTTGCCTGCTTTCTGAAGTTTTCTGTCACTTGTTGGTCATCCTGATACGACGACCTGTTATGCCAGCTGCGGCTCACAAGCGGCTGGGGAAGCAGCTTCTCCTACACTCTGTGCTTGTCTCTTCACAGCTCCGTACACAACTCACGCCGAAGGGGTAGCTCACTGTATTCGTTCGCAATCGGGTTAATCATTATTTTGCACGAGTACTATATTTTATCAGGCATCACCTACACACCCATTTTATCCCTGTTTTATTAATATTAATTGTAAATAAACATAGTAATTTACAACTATATATAAGCACAAGCTCAATTCAATGGAAAATAAGATAATTTTTATTACCAGAAGTATAAAAGGCTTGTGGCACGTGACATATTTAAAAAACAACCAAACGCGTAATAAATAGGGTGATTTTTCAAAGGTTATATTCAAAAAGTTTTAAGATACTGCGAATTTACTATACTGAGCAAGCGTGCGCGATTGTACTCTTAAATGTCAAATAATAATGATAAAATATTGGTAATTTTATGGCGTTTCGCGGACAATCTTGGCTGCCCGCCAGATGATCTCTAGCTACGAGTTTCCTTGACAACTTAAGTAGGAACTAGCTGAACTACCTGGTATTGCTAGTTTTTAAGAGAGCAGCGAGAGATACGCGGCCTCCTTCTGGGAGGTTTCCAGTGCAGGGAGGAGCTAGAGTCGACTTCGCCCTACACGGCAGGTACTTTAAGTAGGGCACTGAAGGGCATTCCTCAACATCTGGTACAGATCCGTCCAACTGTGTANGGGGGGGGGGGATTGGGAGGTAGGAGCACATTTAGACCTACATAATACCTCTTCTTTAAGTTTATTTCGCCCATGGGTCTCTCATCTGGCGACCTTGCCAGTTAACGCAATGGCGAAGAAAAAGTTAGCATAAAAAGTATCTCGGAGTAAAATGTTTTTATTTCTCATACTTAGATTGGTGGAATTCTCAGTAGATATGGTTATTCTGAATACCTGTTGGAAATGTTGTGAGGTGATCCTATGCGCAAATTGCTGTATAAAACAAAGTACTATATACACTGGAGAGCCAAAAAAACTGGCATAGGCGTGCGCATGCAAATAACAGAGGTATGGAACCATTCAGAGTAACGCGATGCGGTCGGCAGCTGGATCGGTTACTGCTGCTACAATGGCAGGATATCAAGATTTAAGTGAGTTTGAACGTGGTGTTATAGTCGGCGCACGAGAGATGGGACATAGCATCTCCGAGGTAGCGATAAAATGTGGATTTTCGCGTACGACCATTTCACGAGTGGACCGTGAATATCGGGAATCCGGTAAAACATCACATCTTCGACATCGCTGCGGCCGGGAAAACTTCGTGAACGAACGGGAAAAACGACGACTGACGAGAATCATTAAACGTGAGAGACGTGCAACCCGATTCTCAAATTGGCGCAGATTTCAATGCCTCCTGCATACATTCAGATATTAGTCTAGTCCATGCCACGTCGTCTTGCGGCACTTTTGCGTGCTCGTGGGGGCTCTACACGGTATTAGGCAGGTATACCAGTTTTTTTGGCTCTTCAGTGTATAACCTTATGTGATAGGGAAAATGAACGCTTGTAAGAATCAGTGTCTCAAAGGATTTGATTCTAATAATAGAAACTTGTTGAGATGAATCAACAAATTCTTGAAAGATTATTTTTTAGAAGTTAAATATGTAATCTATGGTACTTTTGTGGGTAATAACATCCACTTATTTTAGAAAACATCGGCTCTAAAGTCCTTGTTGCTAAGAGCCACCCAAATCTCTCAATTACACTCCATAATTTTTCCAGTTTATCTGCACTCCAATCCTGAATAAGTGACTTCACTGCGAAATCAGTTGTATGGCATTTCCTTACAAGCGAACCAGTACGACAGAAGTGACAGTCAGTGACGCAGTGCAGCAAAATTCGCGCTGTTTTTAAACTTAGATAGTTTCAACAATCCGGACGCTTTCGTTTATCTACCGGAACTTCATTTTCGCCCACTGGCTCTTATATTCTTTCAGTCAGTTGTAGAAAACGTTCTGCTGTAATAAGAATTTTTTTCCATGTGTGTATATGTATGCGCCTTGTTTTGGGTAAGCTATGACTAGAGACCTGAAAAATTCACGGATTTATTTCGGGACAAGATAGAATTCAAAACACGTGTGTTAATAAAATGTCAACCATTGGTCCACGTGGTGTTTGACACCTCCTGGAAAAGGCTGGCCCAATCGTCGCCTCCACTGTGACAGCAGACAACCAATGTGCAGTTGACGTCGGCATATGTGTACATAAGACTATAGAGTCTAGCCTGCAGGTCATTGAACTCGGGAATTTTTCAGGTCTCTAGCTATGACTATAAATTGTGGTTTATCGCGGGAAAAGTTGACGTTGCTAAGATTAAACTTACTGTATACATGTTCGACGGTTTTCTTTCCTTATTGGCTGTCATGCATGTATAAAGATGCTAACCCCATTTCACTGGACCAATGAGGATTCTGATACTATGAGGCAGAACATTCGTGATTGGTCTGCAAACAACTAAGCCGAGACAAAACCCTGTTCATCAAAGCATGAAATAATAAATATTTAAGAGTTTTATAGAATATATGTTAGCTGAAAACATTTTCGCGATTTCCCACCATCTCTAGCTATGACTAGAGACCTGAAAAATTCGCGTTTTCCATTCGGGACAAGCTAGAATTCGAAACCCCGTAAGTTTGTATTGCTAATGCTATTGGTCCATCCGTTAAATTACACCTCCTGGACAACTCTGAACCAATAATAAATACACAGTAAAATGCAGACCGAATCACCGTATTCCGCTAATACAACAAGCAACCAATGAACAGTGATATCTGCATGATTTTTCATACGAAAATGTAGTATAGGTAGGGCCAGTGACTTTCCGCGTAAAAATCATAGCACACAGTAGACTTCAATACTATATACACACCTCAGCTGTTGTTGTACCTCCATTGGCTGCTGGTACCGTGTCCGTCCTTGACCGAGCCACCCAGGACTAAGTAACTCCGATACCGAACCTTCGTGATTCCCGCGCAAACGGTTAACACGGACCAGAACATTTTTTAGCCAATCAAAGAAGCTGGATGACCTTACAGTGCTTTGGACTGTATCTTGTNGTTAACACGGACCAGAACATTTTTTAGCCAATCAAAGAAGCTGGATGACCTTACAGTGCTTTGGACTGTATCTTGTCTAGAAATATTTTCTTGAAATATCACTGCCCCTAAGTATAGCCTATAGGTCATTGAACTCGCTAATTTTTCAGGTCTCTAGCTATGACGCATATTGGTGGACTACGCATAATCCAAACTTTAATACTGATGGCGTTAATTTTGTAGTCAATAATGAAGCCAACTACTAATGAAGGTTCCGCAGCTCATTTTCTGCGTTATCAGATTTCGCAGTTTATACCGGTATTAAATTACAAGCTACTGCAATCTGGCTACTTAAATTACCATTTTTTTGTCGCAATGCAGCGACACTCAAGAAAATAATTAGGTAACAAAACTTCACTAATTTTTTTTCATATAATTTGGTGCGTTAAATATTTCAAGAAAAGTAACACAATTGTATTATAAACGACACATACCAGTATTTTATTTGTTGATATATGACAGTAACTTTTACACATTCTAGCATATTTAGGAAAGTTCACACAGTAGTTACGAAATCATCCGTTTATTTTTAATTGATTGTGTGCACCTAACACCTGGAAATCTATATTTTATTGAATTACAAAATATTATTATTTAAAATGAATTTTAACAGAAGTGATTTGAATGGAGATAAAATAACGTTTGATTGAATTTTTTTCCCCCCAAGAAAAAAAAACAGTGACACGACGTGAACACACGCGGAAATGCAGTATTTATTTCAGTTCTGTGCAAGAAAAAAACGTGCAGCATACGCAGGTTGAACGGTTTAACACTGGAAATAGAACGCTTCAGCTCTTCAAACGTAATTCAGAATGGCTCAATAATCTGGCTTTACTGCCCCGCCAGTAAAACGCAGCAAAAATTGCCGGGATGCGTGAACCGTTTCCACGTGCCAATATAACACGCGAACCGAGCAGAAATTCAAAACTTTCTCTTTTCAGCTTGGAACAAGCGGGAGTTTTTTTTTTTTTCGGAGTGCAGTGTGCGGAAGTACGGGTGAAAGAGACGGAGATAAAGAGAAAAAAAGAGTTTATTTCCACGTAAAGCCGATTTAGATGGCCGTTTCCGGAGGTAGTGGGTAGGTTGAAAGCCCTTCAACGGCTACAAACTTCAGATAATGAGTGCGGAATTTAATATCACGCGTAATTAAAGTGAAGTTGGACTTCTGACGCTTCCTTTGTGGAAAATATGGTTTATTACAGACTGTCTGGACATTCCAGGCTGCATATCCAGTTAACGCGACAGCTTAGTTTGGTTTTATTTTACTTAATTTGCGAATATTTAGTTTATTTCTGTAAAGACAAACGGTAAACCAAACTTAAAGACATTGGAAATTTATATTTCTTATTAGGAATATGATCAGGAATAATTGGACTATCAATAAGTATATTAATTCGAATTGAATTAGGGAGACCAGGATCAATTATTGACAATGATAAAATCTATAATACAATTGTAACAGCTCATGATTTTGTAATTATTTTCTTTATAGTTATACCAATTATAATTTGAGGTTTCGGTAATTGATTATTCCTTTTTATAATTGGAACCCCAGATATAGCATTCCCGCGAATAAATAATATAAGATTTTGATAACTGATTTTGATTTCTGTCCGTATCACAAATCTGGCATCTTAAAATTTTTGTTTTGGGTTTTAACGGGCTGATTCCTATTCAGAATAGCGTTTGAATTACGCCGGAATGCTGAAGTGCAGGAAAGTCGTGACATCAAAAATTAGTTATTAAAACTGATCTGTAGAGACACAAGAATTTTGCGAAAATATTACCGCACATGCTAGATTGCAACAACCTACGAGCGCACCAGCAGTTTCCCGTTGCTTATTGGCGGCGTGTGTCTGTGAGAAGACATGTTCCTAGTTGACTGGCCAATCTACTGACTCCGCTACTGTACGTCTGTGATTTGTGGGCAGACACTGAAGACGCGTAGCATCTAGATCGCCCAATCACGACTGTGGATCTAAGCTAAAGTGTTACGAAACACAACTGGCCGTGAAATATTTTCGCGAAATTCGGGTGTCCCGCCTTGTCTGTGTTGAATAAGCATCTGAATGTTTCAAGAGTTATTTTTGAAAGGAACCAAGTTTGATATCAGTGTACAGTCCATTCACGGATACTTCAGACTTTTCTGAAGCCCTGCTAAAGTTCTACTTCCAGGATATTCCTCCGCCCCATGCAAATAAAGCTCCAACTTACTCTAGACAATTACATCAAAGGGACAACGCACCGGATTCGTGCGCACTCAGTGTAATATTATTTTTCATAAGAACTTTTTCTTTCTAGGCACTACCAAAACACCTCTTTCCTCCCTTTTTTAGTCATATTAATTAGACATTTTATATTTATATATCACATAGTGTTGAACTGAATAGAAATTCTCTGTAACTAATTTTTCCCGTGCTAACATTTTTTTTTTTTTAGATTCCATAGTTTTTTGCAAAATGACACGTGAAAGTAAAAATTTAATTTTTGGTTTATTATATTTGTACATTGCAAAACCTTTTGGTTTAAAATGTATTTGTAAACAGTTTAACAAAAGCAACGGAAAAAGTGTTGTCTTAGTTCATTTTAAGGAATGTTTACCAAAGTTATTTCCTTATTTTCATATTTTTGTTATTGCATAAACATTTCCTTTTACGATTTTATAGATGTCTTGAAGTAACTCTTGGCAACTTCTTTCATTATCAGTTACCTCATTCCTGTATATAAATAATTTTTAATTTTGTGCACATTTTTAAAGCAGTAAAATTGTGGTTTTGAAGGGTATTCATGCGAAACAATTTTTGCGAGGAAAAAGTAATGACAGATAATGTATAAAGGTTGAACAGAATTTGTAGAGATGGTGGGAAATCGCGAAAATGATTTGAACCAACATATCTTTCATGATTGGATGAATAAGGTCTTGACTCGGCTTAGTTTTTTGCAGATCAATCACGAATGTTCTGCCTTATAGTATCGGAAACCTCATTGGCCCAGTGTATCGGGGCAGTATATTCATACAAGCGTGACAGCCAATAAGGAAAGACAACTGTCGAACATGTGTACAGTATGTTGAATCCTAGCAAGCTGTCAAATTTTCCCTCGATAAACCACTATCTCTAAGAATTATGGTACGAATATACAATATAGTCTATTCGCGGTATTTTCACATTTCTTGAATCAAACCTTTGAGAAATTAACCCAAATTTTACGTGCTCTGGTTTTTTTTTCCTAAATGTCAAATATTACAAACGTTTTACACTTCTCTTATTATATAACTATCT
Source organism: Clitarchus hookeri (assembly GCA_002778355.1). Classification (NCBI taxonomy): domain Eukaryota; kingdom Metazoa; phylum Arthropoda; class Insecta; order Phasmatodea; family Phasmatidae; genus Clitarchus; species Clitarchus hookeri. The sequence goes on from NQII01009071.1 coordinate 39,296, forward strand.
TACTGTTAGTTAAATTGAACTTTCACTTATATTTCATCTACGTAAATTACAATATTTGATTTATAATAAATGCGAATAAAACACATAAAATAGGCGTGTTGGTAACGCGTTGTAAGAAATAGTTCTCATTCAAAATATCGTTAAACTGAATGTCACTTTTGCGTTATTTTCTAGACTTGGTTAAGCTTCGTTTGCACGATGCGGAGGAATATCACTAAAGTAGAACTTGGGCAGTGCTTCAGAAAAGTTGGAAGAAACCACGAATTAGCTATAATTGTTTTTTTCCACGGCTAACGCCCCTACGCCACTACGACCACTGCGTGTCTTTCCTCTCCTACATTTAGCGAAAGGGGGG
>NQII01009071.1:39674-57986 GCA_002778355.1 Clitarchus hookeri
TAACACGATGTACATCTTATTAAAAAAAGCACTCGGGTAAACTGTGCTCCCGTCTTCCCACGCGCTTGTAATCTCGTTCCCGCGCAATCCTATTTCCAGCTCCCGGCTGCTCCAGTTGAAGAGGGGGGACGGAGGTGAAGCGAGTGAGTGAAGAGATTTGGGCGGCTCTTAACAGCGAAGTCTGCCGAGCCGAAGAGGAAGAGATCGGAAAGGGAAACAATCCCAGGGAGCATATTATTTGCCCCGACCGAAGTGTATTATGTTCCCAGTTCGACGAGCTCTTGCGTGTCTGCCCCCCCTCTTTTCATCCCTATCTTTCGTAGCGTTCCTCTGCCCCGAGTAAATAACACGCGTGCAATTCTATTTTATATTTTACTAGCAGAACTCACCGACGTTGCCAGGTTATAATATGTGCAATAAGATAAACTCGACCCTAGTTTAGTGATTTCTGACCCAAGAGGGGCACGGAGATCCAAGAACCGGTGTCAGGAGTTTCCGGCCCAAAAAAAGACCGGAACCCATTTTAGCATGTACATTATTTTAAGTTGAGAACTGAAGGGCATTCCTGCTAAATTTGGCTCGATACATTGAACGCTGTAGAATTTAGATACACGACTTAGTATTAGCTCTTCAGTTGCACAAACCAAATTTTACAGTTTGGGCAATCGAATAAGGAACCATAAAATAATTTGGTTTCATCAACAAAATATTTTGTTGCTCTTATACAAACAATTAATTTTATTGAGCAGAACCAATTCCGTTTTATTCATCAAGCCCTTTTTTTCTCATTGCAGAATGGTGAATTACACAAAATTTATATGGCGTGGTGATGCCTTTGAAGTAGACATTTTCTGTCACTAGTTGGCTGCGCAATGCTCTATAAGTGCGCCTTTCATCTGATTGGCTATTGCGCGGTGTGATTCCCATGCTGTATTTTGCGCAACGTTACGACTCCGTCTAAGTGTCATAATGGTTCCGGAAAATCGCCAAATTAATTTTAGATCAATAAAAAATATACAAATTATCATTTATAACCGTGGGTATTGTTAGTCAACTTTACAGATATTTAAACATTACATGCAGTTTATTTATGGCGGAACGATACAAAATGAGTAAAGTAGGTCTTAAGCAGGGATTAAGTCTTATTTTACCTTGAACGGCCTACAGTACCTTGTATCCCAGTTCTGTAACTGCGATGTTCAACTTTAAAGTCCGTTGAAGGTAAAGTGAGCACTTCTGAAATCAATTTTATAAAAAGCTCACTGCCCGCACTTGCATGCATTTTGACGGGCGCACTGGTTGGTATGCGCCGTTAAGTTGGTAACGACGGAGGGAAAGTAGTTCCATGTCGCATGTAGAATTAAAAGTGTTAGGTAAAAGTTTGTGAATACTGAAATTGTTTCTTTTGTAAAAAAAAAAAACTGTGTTTAGTTTTATAATAATTTCTCACTTTGACTTGACCAACGCACAAATGAAGTGATCAGGCCTATGGCAATGTCAAGTTAACATATGGCGGAAGGGTACACACTGTGCACGCAAGTAGATCTTAAGCAGGGCTTACAAAAGTGCTCGGTTTCCGGTGAACAGCATAAGACGCGATGCGCACTCGCGCATTGTGGCCGCAACGATAATATACCGCTCAGTCAGGGGACTTAAAGGCACGAGGTAAGATGGCCACGGCTTAAAACACTTTCGAGATCCCAACTTCACAAAGTCAATGTTATAAAATAGTTCGGAGTCAAACTTACACGTATGATATGGCTACGCCTTCCTCAAAGACAGCAAACAACCAAACACTGTCCTCATACAAATGTGTGATTACCAGAGACCTGAAAAATTCGCGAGTTCAATGACCTGCAGGCTAGACTCCACTGTTTTATGTACAAATATGCATATATGAGCTGCACATTGGTTGTATGCTGTCGCAGTGGAAGGCGACGATTGGACACCGTTCCTCAGCAGGTGTCAAACACCGTACAGACCAATGGCTAAAGTTATATAAACGCACGTGTTTTGAATTCTAGCTTGTCCCAAAATGAATCCGCGAATTCTTCANGCTAAAGTTATATAAACGCACGTGTTTTGAATTCTAGCTTGTCCCAAAATGAATCCGCGAATTCTTCAGGTCTCTCTAGTGATTACTAGAGACGCGGAAATTTCGCGGATGGATTAGGCAACAAGCTAGACTGCACAGTGCTTTGTTCACTCGAGCATCGTTTTGTAGTTTATTGGCTGTCGCCGCAGTTTACCTCGTGACCAGTTAACACGGGATTCGGTCCTTGTTTTCCTTGCAGGCTCGTTACTTGTCGGAATTCACCCGAAGTGTGTCGAAACAAACTACTGTGGTCCAATATAAGTACAAACACAAATGTGCATGTGACTGGAGTTTAACTTGTCCTCAAATAAACTCGCGAAATTTCTGTCTCTCTAGTGATAATCGTGAACGCAATGGAAGTTAATTATTTGCGCCATAAATAGTTTATTTTGTAATTACCCAACTCGATATTCGCACTATATAGTTACACGTTGATACTGCTTATCCTGGAACCAATCTCTACATAGTTTAAGAGAATGTCGCTTATCCGCATCTGTCTGTGTATTCACTTAGTACTTCTAAACTACTTAATGGATTTTGATGCAGCTTTCAATATCATTTAGAGAGTTTCTTCAGAAAGGTTTTGCTGTATCATTAATTTATATTTAATGTAAGGATAGCAGAGAAATGCCGAACCGTTTGCAATCAAGTCATAAAATTGTTAGCGGGCGAAGCCGGGCCGGTTTGCTAGTTACTTTACATAAACTGTTTCGTATTTTATTTTTAACTATTGCAAATAACATTTTATTTAATAGCAATAGAGACTTACGGAACTAATATTAAATATTTTTGTCTAGATGCTTAGTACTTAATATAATTTCACCGAAATTAATTTTATTCTCTACCTCCACATTTTGCAATAACCGTGATTAGGGTGACCTGTTACTATATGAGTGGGCCAATCACAATTAAGTTTCACTGATACTGACCGTTCGTGATTCGCCGATAGACAGATAAGATGTATAACAATTCTAATGATCCAACCACGAAAGTGGTTCTGAACCAAAGCGTTTTGGAACACCACTAGTACTGAAATCTTTTCGCGAAAAACAGGTGCCCATAACCATGATCTATTAGTGCCAGCTGTCATTTGGCAACTTTCACTCACATTTGTTAAATGTGAATTTCAAATGCATGCGTATTTACATGTTTACACAGAGTTTTTTTTATATAGAATTACACTGCCCGTTCTTCAGATAGCTATTGTTTACCTGTTTGTTGAAGATGTGTCGGTTTTCCTGTAGTTTCATTTAAGCGAAATAATCCTCAGCTTATAAGTGAAATGTATAACAAGTCGTTGGCAAGTCTAATTGTACGTGAACGTGTAATCGCTGCGAATGTTTTAGAAGCATTTAACTACAATTCTACGCAAGTGGAAAAGCGTGCACTGTACGAGGCAACGCGTGTGTGCAGAGTCGTTAAATTGGCGGTTCCAATCAGCACATTGATATTCAGCGCAGGGACTACTCCAAACATGAGTATCGTTAAACAGAGGAGTGTGTCAATAGAAGTTGGAATTTCTGGCGACCGTGCAAAATGCTGTATATGGAGTGATAATTGGGTTTCAACAGATTCCACTTGCCGTGTTTTTATTACTGGCAATCATGTTTCCTTGTTTGAAGTATGCAGTAAATCGCCTGTGGAGAGAAATCTGTCGGGAGATTTCTAATGGAAGAGTACAGACTTGTGGTGGTGGTGAAATTTACTTTCTTTATTACTAACTGATTACTTTCATACATCTAACGGGGGGAAATACTGTGAAGTACAGTGTNGTGAAATTTACTTTCTTTATTACTAACTGATTACTTTCATACATCTAACGGGGGGAAATACTGTGAAGTACAGTGAGGCGAAAGGCTGTTTCTGAAATTGACCAACCACTGGCAAGCTAAGAATTGTTTTGCTCAGCTGAACGACTCGCTTTAATGAACCTGTGATGTAAACAAAAAAAAACTGCAAGACCGAAGGAGGTTACGTATAGTCAAAAAACTAAGTGCGCATGCTGCATAGAATACTCGCGCCATTTAACCGTCATAAGGTAGAACGTATTTCCTTTATCTCGNTGGCGAAAGGCTGTTTCTGAAATTGACCAACCACTGGCAAGCTAAGAATTGTTTTGCTCAGCTGAACGACTCGCTTTAATGAACCTGTGATGTAAACAAAAAAAACTGCAAGACCGAAGGAGGTTACGTATAGTCAAAACTAAGTGCGCATGCTGCATAGAATACTCGCGCCATTTAACCGTCATAAGGTAGAACGTATTTCCTTTATCTCGGCTGAGTGCTCGCTCGATTTAACAATTCTTTCCCTCTCTCCGACCGACGATTTTAACGGAAGCGAGTGTCCTTATGCGAACTTATTGGCGCTGCTTTTACAGATAAGGCAGTTATGAAAATGTCGGCACAGTAAAACTCTTAATGGAAACCCGTCATATCGGTTTCAGTCAGCACAGCACACGAATCGTGTCAGCATTAGCTCTCTCATATTACGAGTCGGTTTTCACGACGCCATTGGTTAAGCGTTACAGACACGAGTGCGGGTAGAGAGTTTCAATCCGACTAGATTAAGTTAATAATTTTATTTTAGGTTTTGGTAGTTGGCAAGACTGCATTAATAAATTCCCGAATTAAAAATGAATGTATAGTTGTTCCGTCTAACGTGTACGTGTGTCAAAATGAGCTAAAAAAAAATTACAAGTGTCTGACACACGTTCTATTTGAGTGGCCTGAAAGATGCATCAGGATAATGAGTCAAGCACGAAGAAGCAACAAAGAGAGGAAGGAAATTGCCAGACAGACTTGCAAATATCCTATCCTATCCAAATATCCAGTATGTTTCTTTTATACACGTACAATACTATTGACGTCAATCGTGACAAATGCAAACTNTGCACGAAGAAGCAACAAAGAGAGGAAGGAAATTGCCAGACAGACTTGCAAATATCCTATCCAAATATCCAGTATGTTTCTTTTATACACGTACAATACTATTGACGTCAATCGTGACAAATGCAAACTATCTGTTTGTATTCGCTTTACGAGATACTGGGTGCTGAATAAAATATCTGCAATTATTTCGTGACCAGTCTCTGAAGTAATGACATATACTGTAATGTAAGTGTGTGCATGTGTGTGTGTTTGACGTATGAGTAAGTGCAGAATGATCGTCCCCCCCCCCTTATTTATTTTTTGCACAGTATCACCAAGTATATTTGGTTTCGCCAGAATTAATAAAACATTTCGCATTTAATTTTTTTATAAGAAAAAAAAAACAAAGGTAGAGTTTGAGCCAGAATTTATGTACAAAAACAATTTTACATATAAATAATTTTCTAGATTCGAAAGTGATTAACATAACTCTAACATTTCATGGTCTCCATAATGCACTTGCTGCAATATGCTCTAACATTTTTTCGCACTAATGAGGTCTTTCCTTATGTGTCTCGACGAGGTTGAAGAGTGGCGAATGAGAGCTGTATGCGCGTGTCTTTGCTGGAATTCGTATTTTTGTATAAATCTGCATGGTGGACTAGCATCTCGGGAATAAAACTATATTTTAGCTCGCGTAATTCGTAAATAGTGAATACTATGGGCATATGTTGGATTATAGGCCGCACACGTTTATATACACATGTTCGCATGTCACTTTTCATTCAGCTGAAGTCACGCAGCAGTGTGTTGGGACTCTGAGGGGAAGGGCGGGGGTGTTTCACCCCGGATCAGAGATATCTCTTAATGGAGCGAGCGCACAGAATGTATGAAAATACAGAAATTTGTTTGCCGAAGGTAACTGTTTTTTTATGATTTAGTACTTGTGGTGGGCGCACCTTTACGCCAGCGACTCCTCACGGTATATAATTTTTCCTGCAATATTTACTATATGTGCATTATTTATGCGTATAAAGAGTTTCATATGTTGACAATGCGTGCTAGTTTAATCGCCGCACGTGGAGTAACCATATGGGTATTTTTTTTCCCCGCTGACTAAATTTCCTAATGTACTGATTTAAAACTTGGGAGGAAATGTTTTTAATGACGAGCGTATATGTCTGTGTTACGGGGAGTTAATTGGATCCTTCACTGTGTGTCTCGCATACTGTGAGAGGTAACGAAGTGGTTTTAACTCTGTTTTTGGGTTTTTCTAGTCATGATTACTCTATAGAAAGCAGCATAACGCATCCGTACACGACACATACTTTTTTCGAAATCATTGATTAATTTTTTTAATAATTACGTTTGTACACGTAAATATATATACACGTTATGTTAGTGACGGTTATAGACTCATTGAATATTTTTTAATTTAAATTATAACAAAACTGATATACTAAATATATTTTCTTTACCGACGGTGTTTTTTTTTTTAATCTTACGTGTGCAGGACATAACTCGAGATAAAATAAAAATCTATATATTGTTTTAAACACATGTATTTATGCACACACATTACAATATTATTATTGTGCATAATACAAGGAATACTTTCTATACACGTGTTTCTTCTCTAAATCTTGGAGCGCATTACACACATAATATTTTTTTTATGTACAACGGGTTCCTCAGTTTTTTTAATGTACATTATGTTATTATAACGCCTCATTCCTAGTTAAGGCTTCGGAGTTGCACGGGATACAGTAATATTTGTGATTTTTACACTCGTGAAGTGTTGTGGCGTACTTCTCGACGAGCTGTCGAAAAGGCGGGCAGCGGCAATGCTTGTGAATGCCTGCAAATTTCGTTCCGATGGGGCACCCATTACGAATCGCCGACTCTTGGCGTCTTCCAAACACACACACAGGGTAATAGGGAATTACGGCAGAGTACAGCATTACCGGCATTTCCTCGTACGCAATATTCCCTACCACGATAGCGGACGGTGGCTGTGACGCCTACCAAGGTGGCAGACTGCGCCTACTAAGATTGCGGACTGCAACGACCAAAATGGTGGACGGTGTCTGTGACACCTACCATGGTGGTGGACTGCACTTACCGAGATGGTAGAATGAGTTGGTGGAGGGGTTTTGGTTTAATATTTTAATTAATTGTTTAATATATATTTTTTTATACTTTTTTTTAATGTTTTGTATTTTCAATGTCAAAGGTCACCGGTGTCAAGGTCAAAGGTCACCGGGATCAAGGTCAAATGTCAAGGCCACCTTTATCCAAGATGACCACCGGCCGGCCGGAATGACAGAGCACGAACAGCTCCAACACTCCGGTCCTAGGTCCCGATGTGCCGAAGTCCCCATAATCCCTCTACTAACAACATAATTTACTTAATGGTCTCTGTGACGAGGCAGGATTTCTTTCTTCCCACTACAGCTTAGTACCGTGTATGGCCTCCATGTGCATTGTACAGGTCCCTAACACGCCGTGGCATGCTTGTAATCAACGTGTCGATGTCGTCTTCCAGACGAAGACCCCATTCCATTTGGGCAGCTCTTATGAGATCTGGGAGTGTTTCTGGAGGTTGTGGACTACTATCAACTGTTGTTTTCAGCCTGTCCCAGGCATGGTCCATGCGTTCGTGAGCTATATGTTGATTACACAAGAACCACATAACTTCTACCACCTAAAGTGTCCGTATCTCACAATGTTCCTAACTTTTTGTGAGGTGTATACTTCAAATTGCATCCAGTCTCATCACACATTTGTAGCGATAGACAATAATGAATTATCATAAAACTAAAACGTTATACGTACCATATAAATTTAGCTTCGAATTTCGAAGGACTAATGAGGTAATATCCTTTCATTTATATCGATAGTTGTATCAACAATTTTGAGAAGCCCCAGGCAGGGCATTTTTCGCCTTAACGCAGAGCCCCTACTGAATGCACTACAAGCATTATAATGAAATAAATTTGCTACCGACACCACGCTGTCGAGGCTCTGAAGACAATCCATGTCAAGTTGGTGCACACTACGTTCACGTAGTTTTGACGGGAATGCATCTTTAAAATCAGACAGACCGAGGTATCAGGACGTTAACGGCAATATACAGTTTTGGGCCGAGGTGGCTGAGTGGCTCGACAGCTCACCCCCCACCAAGGCGAACCGAGTTCAATCCTCGGCCGGGTCACTCCCGGATTTTCGCAAGTGGGAATCGTCCTGGACGATGGGTTTTCTTGGGGATCTTCAGTTTCCCCCACCCATGCATTCCAGTGCTACTCTACGGTCACTTCATTTCGCCTTCATCGGCTCTCAAGACCTAGTTGTTAACAGCCGCCCAAATCTCTCAACTCTTAATGTAAAGTTTTCAGGGTGATCCATTTCGACTCCATAACTTCGTTACTAATAACTCTATTGGAATAAATGTGGCCTCGTTCGATCGGGTTGACTAATATAAATGGCCTTGAGTTTGCGTCGAGCATGTGCGAGAAGCGCAGGTGGGGGTCCGCGGCGACTGGTAGGAAGTTTGGGCGTGGGCGGAAACAACCGGGCAGTATATCTTGCGACTCTGATGCGCTAGCACGCTGATTTTGATGCCAGACGAAATATTTCGTCTGGATATGTCTATTTAACCCATAAAAGCCAAACATCCATTTTATTTATTTTATTTTATTCCCAATCCCAAAGAAAATATTAACGGCTAACGCAAACGTGGAGTGGAGTGGAGATATTTGGGCTGCTCTCAACATCGAGGTCTTGAGAGCCGATGAGGGTGAAGCGAGGTGAGAATAGAGCAGCGCTGGAATCCAAGAGCGGGGAAAACGGGAGATCCCCGAGAAAACCCACCGGCCATCGGCATCGTCCGGTACGATTACCTCACGCAAAAATCCGGGAGCGACTCCGCCGGGAATGGGAACCCAGTTCGCTTAGGCGGGAGGCGAGTAGTCTGACTACCACACAACCGCGGCCCCAACGCAGATGTATTCTCGTAAAACCCACAGTCGTGTCTCCAACAGAGCCGCACCCTTATATTTTGTTTATATATTCTCCGCGTTTCATTTCCGAGAAAGGCGCACGCATTATCCTTGCCACCATCTAAATGACCGTGATGTTCCCCAGGGAAGCGATATATTAAACAGCATCTCCTGAACGACGCAGTTAGAAGCCTTTCCTGGAAAAGGAGAGCTCAGACAAAGGGAAACTTTAAGGAGAGACACTTCAGATGACACACCTGCGGAATACAAACACTTCGACCGAATTGCCAACTCGCGCAGGAATTATGACAAAAAACATTGTTTCACTTCGCCACGTATTTCGAGATGTCGATGACTGATCTTGATGACGTTATTTACTTAAACTTTACAGGCGAATGATAACTTATTATTCAAATCGTATTCGTTGCAAAGCGAGTTCGGTGTTCTTCCGTTCAGCACGTCGCCACCTCCCTCCCCCCCATAGCACAGCGAGTAGGACTCGGTAAACGGGATTCCAGACCACATTCACCCACGTGGGGAGCACAATGGACAATGCCGGTGGCCAAATGGTTTTCTCCGGGTGCTGTGGCTGTCCCGTCAATACATTCCGTTGTTATTTGGTCCTAGGGTCTCATTTAATGTGATACACTTTTGTGATGACAGATACTTACGGGTGAATTACACCCCCGGCGTTTACTACGAAAATTCGAAAGGGGCATATCGAAAAATTATATGTCAACCGATTTTTTGGTATCAATACGAACTACCTGAAGTTATGATAAAGTTCTGTTATCAGTGGGGGTTTTCAAAATAAAGAGACTGGACGTGCGTTCGGGCGAACATGGGATCGTTTTCCGGTCCAGAAATCCTGATTTTGTTTTCCGATACCTGGATGTTTCCTCGAGACAGGACCTGGCAGATTCCTTCTCCAGTCCTGAATGCCTGGTGTCCCCCCACCAAGTCCTTTACGCTGTTCAGGGAATTCGAAACACCTAATAAATAAATACATAATTAAATAATTAAAAATGTATATTTTATTGTTGTAAAAGCACTCATTGATGACGGGAATGTCTGAACGGAAGAGTTCGCGTTGAGAAATGCTCCAGTTGGAATTTCCAGCTTCCTGTCGATACGTCAAAGCACAGCTGTGACCCGAGGGGCCTCCTCGGGACGTAAGTTAATAATAACCTGAACATTGGGTGGGAGAAAGAGAGCAGCCTGTAATTTAGCCGAGTAGTTAAATAGGATCGAAAAAAAAAACACGCTGGGAATGTTTGCATCGTCTGCAGAGCCCATCCCGTCCATATCGTACAATATTACACACTTTGAGCGCTGTAAAGATCTACTGGCAATTAAGGGTATTTGATACCAAACATTGTTAAACTTCTACGCATTGTACGTTACGTAATTTTCCCCAATAAAAAAAGCCCACACTTTATATATTTTTAATAATTTGATGCCAAAACAAATTTTTTTTTTGTTTCGTGGCAATTATGGTATTACACACTAACTATGTTGAACAAATGAAAAAAAATTACATGTAAACTAATACCACGTGCTACTGCGTGATACATATTTAATCACGAAATAACGTGCCCAAGAAAACCGGCCGTACACATGTAAAAGTAATGTTGAATATAAATACATTTTTGTATATTTTCAACTTTTTTTTAATGCACGAACAGTTATTTTGTGATTTTTTAAATTAAAGCGGTAGCTTACTGTATTAGTTTAAGTTGTAAATTTTTTCGTCAGTACATCTTATTTAGTATTTGTTATTATGCCTATAACAAAACATACATGTTTTGGATTTTACATAAAATTATTTTACAAAAATTGTTGAAGTATAAAATTTAAATATTCAAGGATAATGTTATAACACACAATGCAACCAATGTTTGGTAAAACTACAAAATAATTAATTTTTGTTATCAAACACTCTTAACACCAATCAGTAGTGAGATGCCTATATTCACGACTGCACGACCATCAGTTCTGTTCGTATCTGAATTCCCATTAACAACCGCCACACTGCGTCACACTACAACGGACAATATTACCATATTGAACAACGTTCACTAACTGTCCGACTCTATGCCTACCTGATGTCGAGTTGAAAGCGTCACGATAAAATGTTTTTCCCCTATAGTCTGGCCATGGTTAAACCAACATTTGAAAAATATCACTGACTGGAATGCGCCTAGTTAATTTGGTTAACGACGAAGGGAAGTAGTTCCATGTCTTAAAGTTGAATTTAAAGTGTTAGGTAAAAATTTGTGTTGAGTTGAGATATGGCCTGCTCTTAAAAACGAAGTCTTGAGAGCCGATGAGGGTGAAATGAGGTGAGAATGGAGCAGCGCCGGAATGCAAGGGCGGGGGAAACGGGAGATCACGAGATAAACTTAACTAAAGGTTGTTCACGATAAATTGAGCACTTTTTAAATCAACATTTGAAAAATATCACTGCCCCTACCTGCATATATTATAACGGGGGCACTTACTGGTATGCACCCAATACAGTTGGCAACGACGGGGGGTATGTAGTTCCATGCCAAAATGTTAAATTTAAAGTATTAGGTATACCTTTGTAAATACTGAAATAAGTTCTTTTGTTTTCAGTTTTGTAATGCACCTAAGTGTCAGAATTAGCAAATCTGTTGAATATTGATTTTCCTAATACTTGCACAGTTTCATTTGACGGACGCGTGAATAAACTGAAAAGGCCTTTGACAATGTTAATTTCACATATGGCGGAAGAATACACTATGTGTATAAACGTACAGTAGGTCTTAAGCAGGGCTGTCAAAAGTGCTCAGTTTACCGTGAACAACACACAAATGTGCATTTCACCTTCAATTTTATTTAGAATCGAACTATTTTACTGATTTTTTTTTAAGTGAGTGATAAGTAGGGGCAGTTATATTTCGCGAAAAGATTTCGAGACAAGATACAGTCCAAAGCACTGTAGGGTCGTCCGGCTTCTTTGATTGGCTAAAAAATGTTCTGGCCCGTGTTAACCGTTTGCGCACGAATCACGAAGGTTCAGTGTCGGAGTTACTTAGTCCTGAGTGGCTTGGTCAAAGACGGACACGGCACCAGCAGCCAATGGAGGTATAACAACAGCTGAGGTGTGTATATAGTATTGAAGTATACTGTGTGCTCCGATTTTTACGTGAAAAGTCACTGGCCCTAGTGATAAGTAAAGGCAATATACGATTTCTAATTTAATTCTAAATACAGTTCACTAACATTATTGCAACTAATATTGCAATACAGCAGTTCACTTCAGTAAAATTTTATAAATGAACCTGTGTAAAATGCTGATCTGTGTATAGTTACAATCCTGTTGAAGTCGTTAAATACCCTTTTATTGAAGTGCAAGCTGTGTTAGCCGTGGACGGGTTTCCAGTGACCAACAGATTTTAAGCTTTCAGCTCAAATTATTACGTGATAATTTATTTTTATAATTGATTTTGTATGAACTGTAAAACTGAAATGGTAAAAACCGAGCCAAATAAGTTAAAACCAGCAAAAGGGGCTCCGCTGCAGCGGCGTGTGGTGAAATGTTGCAAGGTGAGCTGTGTTATTCTCTGTACTGTACCTAATCGTTTGCTAGTTCACACATCGGCCACTTAAACGTAGCAGTGCAGTTGACGTCACAGCACGTGTGTGATTGGTGCCTCGCCGCTCTCTCGTGAGTGACCGCAGTACATTCGGTTTCTCCCGGCCTCACTCTGGTTACTGGTTCCTGCTGCGAGCGCCGAGTGTGTACAGCACTGAGTAAGCACAAGCTTACCTTGCAGCACTTAACCACACGCCACTGCGCCACTGAAAATTCAGTGGCAGTTTACCGATTATTACAGTGGTCAATTTCGTGGCGTTGTAAAATGACAGACACCACTGAAAAGCAATTATCTCCCGAATTTAAAACTCTTTAGGGCTATATATGAAATACCAACTATATTTTATAATTTAATTAAACTACGTTATTTTTGAAATTTTTCGTAGCTGGAGTAATAGAGATAATTTCGTGTGTTGAAACACTTGGTGTTTATTATTGTATACACTATTTTGGAAACTAAAGTCGTATTGTTATTAAATCGTATTTTCAGCATAGGGTAATGAGATTAACTATAGCATTAGGAAAGCGGGATGTAGTACAATATTTAAGAGGCGGTGTCTTTTTCAACTAGGTACCTTCCCATTACCATTATTACAAATCGTGAATTTTTTTAATTTTGTTAATGTCGAAATCTTGTCCTGTAAATTATTGTGTGTAAAATGTCGAAGCCATTGTTCCAAGAACGAGTGACCACGAAAAATACACAGACAGCAGTTAACAATTCTTTCTACTGATTCACGAGTCCTATAATAAGTGCTTCGCTGACTTTTGTAAATAATATTTCAATAGCAGATATCACTGATTTAGTTTCAGTGTGTGGCGTCCTTGCGTTAATGTTTATTTATTTATGTATTTTTTTATTTTAGAATTGCTATTTTAGGGTTAGACTGCTCGCCTCCCACCAAGCCGAACCGGGTTCAATCCCCGGTCGGGTTACTCCGGATTTTTGCAAGTGGGAACCGTGCCGAACGATGCCGCTGGTTGGAGGGGTTTTCTCGGGGATCTCCCGTTACCCCCGTCTCTGAATTCCGGCGCTGCTCAATTCTCACCTCATTTCATCCTCATAGGCTGCGAAGACCTCGTCGTTAAGACCCACCCAAATCTCTCAACTACTGCAAAAGTATTAAAAAAACAAACGTGTCATGTGTTACGTTAACTGCGAATTACCAGTGACGCAGGTGTCACAGATGATATGTGCTAAATGTAAGCGGCGTGGTTGAAATGGGTCGTGAACTCTCTGTCGGAGCTGTTTACAATTTGCGGTGGTCTTCATCCATTAGCAGCGTTGCGTGGCTGGGCATGGCTGTGGCAAACTGTGTCCCCTGTGTGCGATGGTGGGAGGAGGGGAGGGGATGTAGACCGACCGCTGATTGGTGCGTCGGTTCGACCGTGTCTGTTCCCGACACGCCATTTCCCTGTCCTCGTGCTGCACCAACATGATCGCAACAGGCGGTAAAGAAACCCCGCTGAGGAGATGACGATTACAGCTACTTTAAAAATAGCACATATGCTGTAGGCTGTACCTGGCTAGCGTGCACTTTTGAAATAAACTTTACGAAAATGCCACTGCCACTGTATGCGTGCATTTTAACGGGCAAACCGACTGGCGTATGCTCAGTGAAGTTGGCAACGACGGAGGAAAAGTAGTTCCACGTTTCAACATTGAATTAAAATTGTTAGGTAAACAGCTTTAATACTGAAATTATAAAATGTTTTTTCTGTTTCTTTAAATGTATGTAAGTGTAAAAATGAGCGCTTACTTTATTAATAATTTTACAGTTTCACTTCCCCGAACCATGAACAAAGTGAGCAGGCCCGTGGTACTGTTGGTTTTAGATATGGCGGAAGAATACACAATGTGCATGCAAGTAAATCTTAAGCAGGACCACCAAAACTGCTCAATTTACCCTGAAAATCCTATAGTTTGGTTATCACACGGAAAAAAATCGTCACTAACAATTTTTAATACGTATGAAGGTGCTCTGTGACCTATATTTTTTAAATTTTAAGGTAAAACATTTATAAATATAAACCGCACACAACTCGATAATGGACAGTGTATTACCGCAAAATATGCAGCAGTACCTTGCAAAGTATTGTGGCTTTTTCTAATTTTTACTTTTAAGATACATCTCTGACTGTTTTTCTATTTTAAGGTGAATCGTAGGCACTCCATATCAAATTTGACCATTATTATACGTTCAGTGAAGAAAGTGATCAGTAAGTTACGCAGACAACGTGCATTTGTAATTAATTGATAACGTTTCAACAAAGGGGGTTAGATACATTAAAAAATACTAGTTTTGAACTTTTGTACTTATATGCTTTCATCTTAACTATGTATATTGATATGTTAAATTAAACTGCGGCGATTTTTAAATAGACAGGGAAAAACTTTACTCCGTAAAATTGATACCGTAATTACCTGCGAACAGCTTTATTTATACACTGTTTCCTGCGCTTCCTATTATTAAAGAGTTGAAAGCATAAACATTGAAATTGCGTCCTTTATAACAGTAAACTTTATTCATGTTCATATTTTACGTGCGCATACTTCCAATGAAATCTTCTATAAAGACGTACGACTCTAAAACAAATCTTCACACCTTTTCACCACGAAGAGAAGGAAAAATACAAGCATCATCGTGGCAGTTTTCCTGGTCGACAGTTAACTAGTTAACACTGGGAATAAGTTTGTCTTGGCGCCCTTTCTCGCAAGTAATGTCACAATTATTCACTAGCACGTGTGACACTGCTGACTAGATGCTTCATACTTAAAGCTAGGCGCTGATTGGCGAGTGATATTCCGCCGTGTCACTGGCTAGTCTGGCCATTTTGTCTGGCCTGTGTGCTGCTGGAGTTCGCTAAGTAAATGTTTCTGTATTCTTGAATATTCTGTGATCAAGCCGTGCACTTCATCAGTGGGAGAGGGGCAGCGGTGGCGTACTGTCCAGGGCGCTCGCCTCCCACCACGGCGGTCCGGGTTCGATCCCCGGTGGGCTCACTCCCGGATTTTCGCATGTGGGAATCGTGCTGTACGATGCCGCTTGCCGGCGGGTTTTCTCGGGGTACTCCCGCTTCCCCCGCCCCTGCAATCCAGCGCCGCTCCATTATAGGGTCTCATTTCTGTCATGCCCGGGGATGACGGTCACCTACGGGTCCCAGCTGGAAAGACCGTCACTCGGAGGGTGTCGCCTTGCCCTGGGTGCCACTCCCCACACGCTATNGTTGGAGATTAGTGTGTAATAAATGAGACTGCCGGGAGTCTCATCACATTGTTTGTAGTAACGGTTGGAAAAAAACAGTCATGGAAATATGTATGTAGTGTGATAACCACATTGTTGAATTGCAGGAAAACCATACGACACTGCGTTCCTTGCACGTTTCGCCTGCTAGATGCCAACTTTTATCGTACTGCTGCTTTATGCCTCTTTAAAAAAGCTACAAAACTTTATATATGCAGTAGTTTTCGTTTAAAACTAGGGCAATCTCCTCACATCATTTAACACTGTCGATAAAACTGGAAGATTCCCGAGTGCGTAAACTTTTACGTGGCACGTGAAATAACAGCTTTAAAAAAATAAAATGTTATTTGGTAGTTAAAAATACCTTAAAGAGGGAATTGCGAAAGAAAACACAGTAGGTAAGCTCAAAATTATTTCGTATACAGGATGCAAACGTTTCAATATTTGTGCTCACATGCAGTAAAAGGGGAATATATGTGTTCACAAGACAATAACCAACATATTTGATCCAACCAAAATTATTTATAAAGCAAATTTTCTCAATCTAACGGAAATATTTTATAAAACGGATAGTGCCGTTTTTTTCATATGTACAAAATGTATTTTTTTTTTGCCTTTCAGTTTTACTTGTACGGAAATAAATATTCAAATGGTTCTTTTTTTATCACATGGTGTAGCAGAAAAACTTTTTTCACTGTGCACATAGCACTTAAAAACAATGCTTATTTTCATCACCCACGTTAGGGCAAACAATTAAGAAATATGTTTTCATTTTATCAAACGTACGTAAAATCTACCTATACCCTTCGTGACATTTTAATTTTTTGTATATGCGGCACGAGTTTTAATTAGTTCCACATCACGCCACTAGATTTAATCAGAAACCATTAAATACATTAAACTCTATATGCATGAGACCATCTGAAAAAAGACACCTTAACTTGTGTAAATGTGTTGACAAGGAGAAATCTAATAGAACTTGTTAAGCGCAGAAGTTTAAAATGCTAATGTTAAATTATAATGATGCGAAAATTCTACTTTTCATCCATGGACTAGAATTTAAACATGGTATTGAGGTTATGCATTTTTAAATAAATTATAAGCCGGTGAAAATTTATTTAACAAGTTCGAGTAGTGAGTATTTACTGCGAATAAGTTTTTGTTTCGAATTTATAATGCTGAAGCTTTCTGAGCGGAATGTCAGTGTTTCTCCAAAATATATAAGGTTACTAACTATATGCCAACCAAGATATGGCGATTGTGCTCCAAAAAACAATATAAAAATAACACTAAAATTTAATGATCTCTTGGTACATTTATATATTCAGGAGGAAATTTTCCCCCTTATGTAAAATAAAATATGCTGTAATTCGTGGAAGGGGGGGGGTGACTTTTGGTTGCTTAAAGGATCATTTTGATTTCTTCATAAATCCAAATTTCTGTCTATTTAATCGCCTATTATCATATATATCCTTGACATCCGTAAACACCTGACTTAAATTAAGCAAAAATAAGTCAAGGCCACGACTGTACAAATTAGATGGCATTTGCAGATAATGGAAATACGCGAGGAACCCTAGCGAAAGCTTAGCTTCATAGAAAACGTAGATGAATTTAGGAACACAGATAATATTTAGCTGTAGATTATTAGCTACAATAATTATATTAAAATTCTAATTTTACTGGTTGCATCGAAATCATCTATAAAATATTTGTCTGTTTACATAAACGAAATTCATTACAGTAGATAGCCACCACATTGGCCATATTTTTTCCAGCAATCATAAAAATTAAAAAAAAAAAAAAAAATGTATTTGCAAGCAAGTTTTTTATCAGCGCTTCATGAATACATTTTCTTTCAATAATGTGTTCATGAAATTGCCTAACGCTACATTCTTTACAACAGTATGAACTTTTTTATTTCATTTTATGTATTTGATCAAGCAAAAGACATACCATGCTTCGAGAAATATGAATGTTCAAACAAAAGAGACTCCGATTCAGTAATTTTAAATGATTTGTCACTTTGAAAAGCATATTAATAAAATAATTTTAAATAAAATAATCTTGAATTGGAACTATGGGAAACATAAAAACAAATAGTTATTCAGAAATTTACGATTAAATGCAGTAAAATAATTGTTTGTGTAATATAAAAAATTGTACGAAATGCAACCTGCTGTGATTAGCAAGAAAAGTACAAGTAACTAAAATTCGAAATTCTCAAAGAATTTTTGAACCTAATTGTAAACACGAGGTTGAGGTATGGCGAGCAGAAGTTATTTAGTGGCAATATTACAACACATGTTTCATTACTTTCAACATACACCCTTCTTATGTACGGCAGCATCTTCTTCCACTATTGACATAAGGGATACAGCTCATAAATGATGATCTCTTCAGCAGATTGAAATTCTGTTAGTTTCAATAAACGTTTCACTTTGGGGAACATGCAGACTCTACGCGGTTGCATGTATGTTGAATG